>AWOL01S0048820.1:0-87652 GCA_000715115.1 Nicotiana otophora | reverse complement strand
TACATACTTATGCTCAAAACATCAAACTCTTCCAAAAATTCTTTCATAACTCATCTGATTCCCATGGGACCCCAACCAAGTATACTAACAAGTCTCATAACATGACACGAACTTAGTCGATGCCTCAAATTACATTAATTAACACTAAAACACGAATCGCACCCTAAATTCAATCTTAATGAAAACTAACGAATTCCAAATTCTACATTCGATGTTGAATTCGATGTTGAAACCTATCAAATCAAGTCCGATTGACCTCAAATTTTCCATTCAAGTGATACATGACATAACAAACCTAAATGTCCAGAACTGGATTCCGACCCCGATATCAATAAAGTTAATTCCCGGTTAAACTTTCAAACCTTTCATTTTCAACTTTCACCATTTCAAGATAAAATCAACTACGGACTTCCAAATAAATATCTGAAAGCACTCCTAAATCCAAAATCACCATACAGAGCTATTGGAACAATCAAAATTCCATTCCGGAGTCGGTTGCACAAAAGTCAAACTTCGATCAACTCTTTTTATTTAAGCTTCTAACCAAGGATTGTTCTTTCAATTTAATCCTGAATCATCCGAAAACCAAATCCGAAAATTCATGCGAGTCATAATACATATTATAAAGCTGCTCAAGATTTCAAATTGTTGAACGGGATGTAAATTCTCAAAATCACAAGTCGGGTCGTTCCATTCTCCCCCACTTAAACATACGCTCGTCCTCGAACGTGCCAAGAGTTATTCCTAAACCTTCAAATCACTATTCCACCTTACCACACATATACCTGGGGTGATCCCATATCACCCTATTCCATGTAGGCCTGACAGCACAACATAATTGAAAATCATTACTTTAATCGTGGCCCATAAACCTTGGAACCCAATTTCTAACATCCGAAACTCCTTTCAAGACCCGAATCTCACATCTACACACTTTATAACTTAGAACAAGTTGTATTAAGCCTTAACCATAACCCGAGATATAATCACATAACATACCACATAACTCCCATACTCTCAACACCATTTTCGATCACAATAACTACTCAAAACCAACCAAGTACTAGTATTAAACCCCACATTCCACATAACCTCGTACCAAAACTTTCGTACACTGTCGATAATGAAACAAACATACAGGACCTCACAATCACTCACCGGATCAACATGTGATGGAGCTTTCCCTCATTCAACAAGTACCATAGCCAATTATTTATCCGAATTCTAAATTATTCTTCCAACACGATGTAATCAAACCTGATAGTATCCATATTTGGTCCAATGACCTTATATCACCAAACACAACTATTCTAGCTATTCTGGTGTAATCATGCCTTTTTTAAAAAAACAAACGACACAAAACATTATTTAAAACCAACTCATCATATTCTGTGAGAAGAACATCTGTGTGTGCATGTGCACAATTTTCTCAAATTGCCCTGATCAGGCAATATCATAGCATGTAGAGGGAGGAAACAATTAATCACATAAATGATCAAGGAAACGCGATTTCCACACCCTGCACAAACAAATCGTGTGCTAACAATAAAACCCGTATAGACAACTCACGTGCCAATAATATCAATATATGGATCTGAACGGACAAGTCACGTGCTAATAACATAATCCGCCCGGTATTGTCCCTAGGCCTCAAGTCCGACATATCATACAAGAGCATTTAAACAGGTATACAGGTATATGATGAGTAGGATAATATTCTCATGTTCCTAGACTTGTATAAATGACATGCCAAAGCGTAAGCATGTACAATGTGTGCTACCGTAGTCCAAATCGAATATATTTCATCACTAAGGCATTTATCAAGTTCATTTAGGGATTGTAACCCCTAGGTAGCCTCAAACACGGCTCAAATAGCTCACACAATGTTACAGATATGAGAAACATCATAGCTTAAAGCTTAACCATCAATTCTAGGCTTATTATAGCCTAAACGTAATCCGAACATGTATAAATAGCCCTCTAAAAAGTCCTGAATGACTTAACCATAACACGTACTATTATCTAGTTAACTTGGCCTCATCTTCACGATCCGCATCCCCGAAATAATTTACTTCTGAGAACTCCGAGCCCCCAAATTCATAGAACAGATGAAACGATGTAGCTGATCACCACTCCAGTACTCGAATGACTAACACATCTTTCATGCATGATCATCCCACTAGGAATACGTCCATAATGTTTCTATGCCACATAGAAATGATTTGAATACCAGCAGTCTATCAACCAGGTGAGTACAACAATACAAATGAACATTCGTAAGTCAAAACACAATGTGCCTTCTGAAATACGCACCCTTCTCAGGAATTACTTAGTAGTTATAACATTCGTCTAAATATCTAAAACTGACCATGCTGTCCAAAAATTGTGACCTTCCATTCAAGACTAAACTGCCACTTGTACATGTAAATCTAATTCTCGCACTACACACCACATATATCATGCCATCATGTGACAAGCACAAGAATCTCATTATCAACTCTGGGTAACTAGCAAATTACATATCCGGTCATTTAGAAACCTTCCATTTGCTCTCATCCAGGAGGAAGTCACAATACACAACACATTCCTCACACCGGTAGAAAATATCAGGCTCAAACCATCAAGAACACTTTAAAATCCATTTGCACATAACCAAACTATCAGAACTGAATTCCTCTAACTCGACCAAGTCACGCAGTTCACCAAACCCAAGAATATTTCCACCAAAACATCTGTAAAGCCTCACCACATCATAATTACCCCTCATAAATACCACAACCGAGACACCCCCTCTGAAAAAAGACCTTATCTGAACTTAAAATTGTTTGTTTACCTTTCTTATACTGGAATGTAGAACCCATAGTCATACAGAATTACCGCAAGTTCTGGTACCATCAAATGCAAATCTCAGATTCTCTCCACACACAAGTCCAAAAAATTCTCAATTGCTATATATAAATCTCGTGCCCAATAGAACCTTCTCGGGAGTCACCCACTTTGCTCAAATTTAAATTGTACCCCCCAAACAGGCCGAAAGACACGTTCTCCATTAGCACAACACTCAAAGAAATGACTCCCACCTTATCGCAACCGAGCAAATTCATTCTCCATGCACACTACATCTTTCACAAATAACAACTCACTCATCCCATGATTCTTTTATATATAGTCATAACCTGCAACATAACCCGTATCTAGGAATGTTCCTTATGCGAGTCATCCTCAATCTCAACCTCCTCAAGTCATAACGGATTCACAATTATGGCTCAGACCCAAAACTAGTATTTAACACATAACCATGAAATCAAATCGTCAATAGCAGGCTCCCCCACTTGGCTCAAAGCCATAGAGTAAAATATCATATAAATCTCCATTCCCATACTCTAATATTGCTATAATCCCGCACAAAAATTCAACTAATCCTTTGTAAACTCAAGTACCCTACCGGTAGAAAAGAAACCCTTCTCACAATATTATAGGGATCACACATTCGTAGATTGCTCTGCAGGTCATAACCCACCTGCCTAGCCTCAAACTAACATCTTTCTTTACCCTTTCGCAACCACAATTACTACAAAATCACTTAATCTTTCTAAGTATGAACTCATCAAAAGGTCATGATTATCTAATTTGTTCCACAATTAAACAACATGAAACATCCTTCAACACACAAATTGAGACAGACACCGAGCACCCAATAGCCCATTTTTCATCATATCCAAGCCACATAAACACATCCTGTTGTCACATCATACTCGTCACATAGCCATTCAACCACTTATCAAGCCACATATCCCACTCATAGGGACACTACCAGACATATAAGTCCAAAAGCGTATACTCGCACAACTAAAACTACCGATCCTAAGCAACAGTCTAAACCTGGCCTCAAGTCCTCTAGACTGACCCATCACCACAACACAGAAAACACATCCTGTACCTCATTCATAGAATCACAAGCCATCGATGCACAGCTAATACCGAGCGTTCACGTACACATATGAGTGAGTGGAAGAAATTCAAAGAGGTACGCTTCAAGCTGAATTAATGTTGCATGATAAAGAAAGAACGATAGGATGTTTATCCTAAATTCCATGCAGCCTCTTGAAGATAAGTATGGATGTCGTCATACCGATCCGAAAGACTCTACTAGACACTTGCTCATGACTTGTAGAACATATGAACCTAGACCTCTGATACTAATTTGTCATGACCCCAAATTCAACAAGCCGTGATGGCACCTAACCCAACCTATTAGGTAAGCCAATTTACAAATATCCAATTCAATTAATATTTAACTCACTCTAATACACTTTCCAAGGAATAGTAGTACAACTCATGAGCTTCTAATATTAGAATTTACAAAGCTGGTGTGAAATAAAAATACGTTATCTGTTTGAAATATACATGACAAGATTAAAATTCTAAAGCTACCATGAATAAGAGGCAGCAATGACTGGAATGCAGGTACATCTTCAGATCCATCTCCCGACATGTACAACAACATCAACATTCAAAATCTGCACGCAATGTGCAGAAGTGTAATATGAGTACAACTGACCCCATGTACTCAATAAGTAACAAACCTAACCTTAGGTTGAAAGTAGTGACGTGATGGGACAAGGGTCAGAGTCCAACTCTACTAACTAATAACATCTCATAATAATACAATTTAAAGAAACACGATTAATAACTCAATAATAAACATTTTCTTTTCAATATAACAGTAAAACTCAAATCGTTTACTGAAAGTTACTGAAACCTGTGATGCTTCTCAAAAACTTTAACGACAGATAAGAAATCTCATTATCAGATGGCATGAGGAAAAATACTTCTCTATGCCTACATATCAATTATGCATGTCTAATGCAATGCAGCACAATGATGAACTCATGTACTCACACTCTCAAAGTACTCTATCTCACAATACTTTATTTGACCAATTCAGCCCAGGGAAGATCCATCCCAAATATATATTCAAAATAACTAACATTCAGTCGCTCAGTATTGTTCAGGTCCAATCCAACCCATGGAACTCCATCCCAAATATAAATAAATAAGGCAACTCCATTCCCAGGGAACTTCATCCCAAATATAAATAAATAAGGCAATTCCATGCCCAGGGAACTCCATCCCAAATATAAATAAATAAGGCAACTCCATACCCGCAATTCCATGCCAAGGGAACTCCATCCCAAATATAAATAAATAAGGCAACTACATACCCGGGAAACTCCATCCCAAATATAAATAAATAAGGCAACTCTATGCCCAGGAACTCCATCCCAAATATTAATAAATAAGGCAACTCCATGCCTAGGGAACACCACCCCAAATATAATATCCACTGCGCTCAGTGTGGGGGGTGCAGACTCCGGAGGGGCTCCTTCAGCCCAAGCGCTATAATAAATAAATAAATAAATAAAACCATTTTGCAGCGTGCAGCACGATTCCATAATATCCTCACAATCAGGCCCTCAGCCTCACTAAGTCATCAATCGCTCCAGTCTCTCGGGCTCACAATGTCATGAAACTAGCCCAAAATAATGACATGATGTATGAATAAATAACAATAGAGACTGAGATATTATATGTAATGAATGAACATGACTGAGTATGAAATTATAATTTAAACAAATAATTCAATAATAACGGTATATAGCATCAGCATGATTTTTAACATGATTCCCAGCTCAATTTCTTAAAAGTACATGGATAATGCCAAGATTATTTAATTACAAAACTCTACGGAATCAAATACATCACAAATTTACACGGTGCACGCCCACACGATCGTCACCTAGAATGTGTGTCACCTCCAAATAATTCATATAACACGCAATACATGGATTCTTACCCTGAGCTCCAAGTTTAGAAATGTTACTTACCTCAAGTCGTGCAAGTTTTTATTCCAATAAGCCTTTTCCTCGCGATTTGGCATCCGAACGCCTCGAATCTAGTCACAAATAATTCGATACAATCTACACGAGGTGTATGAATCAATTCCATATGAAAATGCTAAATTTTAGAATAAATCTGAAAAAGTCAACAAAAAGTCAACAATGCGGCCCACTTCTCGGAACCCGACAAAAGTTATAAATATGAACACTCATTCAACTACGACTAAATTTACCAAGTTTCGACATCAACCCGACCTTCAAATCCTTAAATCTTATTTTCAAATCTCTAGGCCCGAAATCTTGAATTACACCCCAAAAATACGTAATCTGGTCAGAATATTCGATAATAATTCAATATTATTGACTAATAATGATCACAAGTGACTTACCTCAAGATTTCTTGCGCAATTCTCTAAAACATTGCCCCAAGCCGTGTTCTTTTGCCTAAAAAAGGTGAAATGAGCTAAAAACAAATGCTCAATAAAAACACATTTTCCGTCACTGAAAGTCCATTTTCCGTCACTAAATGTCCATTTCCTGTTACTAAAAGTTCACACCAGAACCTTCTTGCACCAGCAATTAATATTTGCACTAAAAAGACTCTAACTCCATCATACTAACTCAGAATTCGACGATTCTTGTTCCTATGAGTCACAAATAATAATACGAACCTAGTCGTTCAATCAAAGCTCAACTCAAAGCTCATTCTCTCAATGCGAATCAATTTCGCCTGTTAAATAATTAACTCACATTTCGCGCTAAAAATCCAATCACGACTTGATGAAATTAGACCAAACATTCCAGATCATTCCAATAATTCATTATCAAACTCCCGGAAGTCTCGAAATCGAATTTCGATCTCTAAAACTAAAAATGGACCTTTGGATCATTACATACTTATACTCAATTCTCCAAACTCTTCCAAAACCTCTTACATAACCCATCCGAGCCCTATGGGACCCCAACCAAGTATACTAACAAGTCCCATAACATGACACGGACTTAGTCGATGCCTCAAATTACATTAAACAGCACTAAAACACGAATCACACCCCAATTCAAGCTTAATGAAAACTAACAAATTCCAAATTCTACATTCGATACCGAAACCTATAAAATCAAGTCTGATTGACCTCAAATTTTGCACAGAAGTCATACATGACATAATAGACCTATCAAAATTTCCAGAACTAGATTCTGACCCCGTTATCAATAAAGTCAACTCCGAGTCAAACTTCCAAACCTTCCATTTCCAACTTTCGCCATTGCAAGACAAAATCAACTACGAACTTCCAACTAAACATCCGGATATACTTTTAAGTCCAAAATCACCATACAGAGCTATTGGAATCATCAAAACTCTATTCTAGAGTCGTTTGCACAAAAGTCAAACATCGGTCAACTCTTTTTATTTAATGTTCTAAACAAGGATCTTTCTTTCAATTTAATCCTGAATCATTCGAAAACCAAAGATGACAATTCACACAAGTCATAATACATATTACGAAGCTGCTCAAGACTTCAAATTGTTGAATTAAATGTAAATGCTCAAAATGACAAGTCGGGTCATTAAAAGAAGTCAACTAAAGCCCTTGACAATTTAGGTATGCATGTAAAGGAAGTAGAGGCAAGTAGTAACTAACATGGAGTCATGGAAGGGAAAGACAATTTAATATAAGAGTAATTAAATGACAAGTAACAATTACAGCATAGAAGTCAATTAAAGCATGTAACAATTAAGGTATGAATCAAAATATATCGTTGAATAAAAAAAACATGGAAAAAAAATATCATGACGACATATATACACTCGTCACCTCGCATATACGGCATTATACCACATACTTCACATAGCAAATAGCTATAGGATTCCCTTAAAGTCACTTATTAATGAATTTGGGAAGAAGGGTCTCTTGAAAGATCGCCTCTATAATGTTTAATGTTCAGAAGCGGTGTAAAATGAGCTAAGTCCCATTTTTTCACTCTTTTACCCAGTTATGGTTGTTGCAATTGCAAAGTCATTTTCGAAATTGTGGACATCACAAAAGTGCGACAAAAGGTTCGCAATTGTGAACATGCCTAACTTCGCAAATGCGGACAAACCCTTCGCAAATGCGAAGATCACTCAAGATCACAATGAGACCCAAATGCGACTGTGAGATCGTAAATGTGACCTCTGAGAGTTTGAAGATGCGAACATTTTCCTCGCAAATTCGAGAATAACCCAGCCCAGTCCATGCTCCCAAATGCGAACTCATGTTTGCAAATGCGAGACAGGCCTCGCAAATGCAAGACATGCAACAAACACTAAAACTGGTATTGCACCAACAATCTTCACAGTAACCAAACTCATCTGAAACACGTCTAAGTCCCTCGGGCTCCAAACCAAACATCGTCACAAGTGTAATAACATCATACGAACTCACTCGCACAATCAAATCACCAAAATAACATCTAAACCTACAAATCAGCCCACAAAACGAATGAAATTTCAAAGTAAACTCAAGAACAACTAGAATCACATCTATGCGTCTGAATCATGTCAAACAAATTTCAAATTGCACCAAAATTTGCTGACAAGTTTTAAATTGTATTACATACCTATTTCAAGTTTCAACATCAAAATCTGAACACGTTGTTTGGAAAAAGACACGGCTTACGTACGCAAATCGAGAAATACTAAACGGAGCTAATCGAACTCTCACAACACGGAAATAAGGGCTAATGCTAACAAGGACCTATCGGGTCATCACACTAAATATATATTTTCACTTTTATTTGTTAAATTTAGAAAATTAGGAGAAAGATAGACTTTTTTCTTGTTTTACCCTTATCATTAACTACTCATTCCCCAAATTATTTTCTAAGACTTTTGAAATGCTGTCATTATTCTGGATAAAATTGTAAAATATATATACTTCATTTATTTTTTCTTAAAAGGTATACAAAGTCAGAAATGGACAACTAATATTAAACGGAGGTAGTAATATGAAGACAATTTCAACAATAATTACATATCATAAATTGATGAAGAATTCGTATTGGTTAAATATATGTGTTTAAATTATCCCTTTGTGAAATTAGAAATTTATTATAGTACTAATAGGTAGTCATGCCTGTTACGCTTATTTGATAACTCTTCTATGTATTTTCTATGCATATTTATCCATATTCATGCTATAATTTTTGAGTTTTAGCCTATGAGATGTGTGCCCATGTGGCTTTAAATTTGACTCGTTAATTCGGGTATATAATTATGAGATCTTCATGCCTCACGATTTGCTGTCAGTGTTGTGAAAATTTGAAATGAGGTTTTGGTTAATATGAGGTTAATTGAAGATGCTGGAATTAATTATAAACAACTATTATGACTAGAGACATGGTTATGGTCATACATAGGATGTGTGCGTAGGCACGAGTAGCTACAATCGATTGATATTAACACAGTGTGTTGATATAAAAAAATGAACCTTTTTTAATTTAATTGGGCTGTGAGAAATTTGGCTTTAAAGTTTATAAATGTGGATAAAAGAAATAATCTCAACTGATATGGGGTTGTCAGATCCATGTTAAATTTTGTGGTGATATGGGATCACTCGCGAGTATGTGTGTAATAATACACTCAGTAATTTAATGTCCTCATAATAATTCTTGGCATGTTCGAGGACGAACGTATATTTTAAGAGGGGGAGAATGTAACGACCCGACTTGTCATTTTGTGAATTGGCATCCCGTTCAACACCTTAAGGCATCGAGCAGCTTCGTAATATGTATTATAATGTATGTGTGAGATCGAGTTGACTGGATTATTGACTTTTGAGAAAACGACTTCGAAATTGAATTTTAATAATTCCAATAGCTTCGTATAGTGATTTCGGGCTTAGGCATATGTATGGAATTGGATTTGGAATTCCGTAGGTCAATTCGACGCATTTTGGTGAAAGTTGGAAAATAGAAGATTTTTAGAAAGTTTGACCGGGATTTAACTTTATTGCTATCGGGGTCAAAATTCTATTCTAGAAGTTGGAATAGGTTCGTACTATCATTTATGACTGGTGTGCAAAATTTGAAGTCAATCTGAGTTGGTTTGTTATGAATCGCCATTAGTTTTGGAATTCAGAAGTTCATACGTTTCTTAGGCTTGAATCGATGTGTGATTCGTGATTCTATTGTTGTTAGAGCTAATCTGAGGCTTCCAGTAAGTTCGAATCATGTTTTGGGACTTGTTAATATACTTGGTTGGGGTCCCCTGTGGCTCAGATGAGTTTTAGATGGGCTTTTTAACGTGTTTGGTTGTAACGACCCGGCCGATCGTTTTGAGTATTACAACCCTGTTCCCCCATTTACTGGTCAATTTATGCTTTACAATTGTTATATGACTTGCCGGGGTAGTTGGTTCGGGTCCGGAAGGATTTCAGAGTGAAATGAGACAATTATTCTCATAATTGAAAACTTAAGTTGGAAAAGTTGACCGGATGTTGACGTATGTGTAAACGACCTCAGATTTGAATTATGATGATTCCAATAGCTCTATATGGTGATTTTGGACTTAAGAGCATCTCCGGAAAATTATTTGGAGGCCCGTAGTGGAATTAGACTTGATGTGGCAAAAGTTGAATTCTTGAGAAGCTTGACCGGGGTGTTGAGTTTTTGATATTGGGATCAGAATCCGATTCTAGAAATTGAAATAGCTTCATTATGTCATTTATTACTTGTGTGCTAAATTTGAAGTCATTCCAGATTGATTTGATATGTTTCGGCACAAGATATAGAATTTGAAAGTTCAAAGTTCATAGATTTTAATTTGAGGTGCGATTCGTCATTTAGATGTTGTTAGATTTGATTTGAGGCCTCGAGTAGGTCTGTATTATGTTATGGGACTTGTTGGTATGTTCGTATCGGCTCCCTAGCGTCTCGAATCATTTTCACTTCATGTTGCATTGATAAAGATTTCTGGTTCTGGTGTGACCGCACCTCCGGAGTGTTGGGCGCAGGTGCGGTGCCGCAAAAGAGGCAGTTTTATCACAGAAGCATGAAGGGAGTTGGGCATGAGTATCACAGATGCGTGTGCTTGGACGCACTTGCACAACCACAGATGAGGTTCACGTGCGTAGAAGCGAGCATCGCAGATGCGACCATGGCCATCGCAGAAGCATCCTGGCTCGCAAATGCGTGCCTTGTTTTGCAAAAGCGAGGGTCGCAGATGCGGCCTCTTGTCCGCATATGCATAATGACTGGAGAGAACCCTTTAAGTTCGAGGGTTCGTTATTTTCACCTATTTTCGGATTTTGGAGCTCGATTTGGGCGATTTTGGAGAGAAATGTTTCACATAACTTGGGATAAGTGTTCTTGACTCCCTTGTGATTATATTTCATGAATTAATCTTCTTTATAGGCGTTAGATTATATTTTGGAGATTTGAACATCGATTCGAAGTCAGAATTGAGTGAAATTAGTATGGTTGAACTTGTAATGTGATGGGTTGTTGGATTTTGTGAATTTCATTGGATTTTGAGACGTGGACCCCACGTGCAATTTTTGGAGTGTGATTTTTGATTTTTGTGGAAGAATTAGTATTTTGATATGGAATTAATTCCTATCAATTATGTGGACTGTATCAAATTAATTGTGACTAGATTCGAGCCGTTTAAAGGTTGATACACGCATAATGGAATTTCGGGAGCATTGTTTAGCTTGCTCGATATTGGATTCGTTTTGTTCGACGTAAGTAACTCTTCTAATCTTATAGCTGAGGGTATGAACCATGAATATACGTATTATGTGAATTGTTTGGAGCTGATGCCCATGTTAGGCGGCGCGCGTGCACCATAGAAATTGTGACGTAATTGGTTCCGTGAAATTTTGTATTCAAATAATCTTGGCCTTTTCTATGTAGTTTTATATGTTAAAGAAATTGAGCTGAGAATAGTATTAAAAATAATGCTGAGGCTATATGCCAGTATTATTGAGACCACAAAGGTCAAATTGTTGTCGAATTATTTGTTTAAAATTGAATTTTTATACTCAGTGATATTCATTTCATTGCATATCGTATCTCAGTCTCTATTGTTATTTATTGATACATCATATCATCATTTTCGGGCTTGTTTCATGACAATGTGAGCCCGCGAGAGAGAGACTGGAGAGATTGACGACTAAGTGAGGCCAAAGGCCTAATTATGAGTGACATTATTTGATCGGGCTGCACACCGCAACGATTACATTGATTTATGATAGCGCTTGGGCTAAAGGAGCCCCTCCAGAGTCTGCACACAACCTCAGTGAGTGTGGTTGATATTATTGAGGGATGGATCTTCCCTGGACATGGATCTTGTACGAAACATTATATACTTGTAGATGGATCTTCTCTACGGGCTGGATTGGCCCTACTCGGTACTAAGTGGTTGATGATCAGTTGATCTATATATTCTGGGATAGATCGTCCAAGAATATGGAAGATGGAATAGGCCCGTACTGTCATTTATGACTTATGTGCAAAATTTAAAGTCAATCGGAGTTGGTTTGGTATGAATTGCCATTAGTGTTTGAATTAAGAAGTTCATAAGTTTCTTAGGCTTGAATCGATGTGAGATTCGTGATTCTATTGTTGTTAGAGGCAATCAGAGGCTTCGAGCAAGTTCGAATCATGTTTTGGGACTTGTTAGTATACTGGTTGGGGTCCCCTGGGGCTCAGATAAGTTTTGGATAGGTTTTTAACGTGTTTGGTTGTAACGACCCGGCCGGTCATTTTGAATATTACAATCTCATTCCCCCATATACTGCTCAATTTATTCTTTATAGTCGTTGTATGACTTGCCGGGGTAATTGGTTCGGATCTGGAAGGATTTTAGAGGGAATTGAGACGCTTAGTCTCATAATTGAAAACTTAAGTCGGAAAAGTTGACTGGATGTTGATGTATGTGTAAATGACCTCGGATTTGAATTCTGATGATTCCAATAGCTCCGTATGGTGATTTTGGACTTAGGAGCATCTCCAAAGAATTATTCGGAGGCCCGTAGTGGAATTAGGCTTGAAATGGCGAAAGTAGAATTTTTGGGATGTTTGACCGGGGGTTGACTTTTTGATTTCGGGGTCTGAATTTGATTCTTGAAATTGAAATAGCTTTATTATGTTATTTATGACTAGTGTGCAAAATATGAAGTCATTCTGGATTGATTTGATGTGTTTCGGCACAAGATATAAAATTTGGAAGTTCAAACTTGNCAATTTATTCTTTATAGTTGTTGTATGACTTGCCGGGGTAATTGGTTCGGATCTGGAAGGATTTTAGAGGGAATTGAGACACTTAGTATCATAATTGAAAACTTAAGTCGGAAAAGTTGACTGGATGTTGATGTATGTGTAAATGACCTCGGATTTGAATTCTGATGATTCCAATAGCTCCGTATGTTATTTATGACTAGTGTGCAAAATGTGAAGTCATTCTGGATTGATTTGATGTGTTTCGGCACATGATATAAAATTTGGAAGTTCAAACTTCATAGATTTGATTTTAGGTGTGATTCATCATTTTGATGTTATTAGGTGTTATTTGAGGCCTCGAGTAGGTCTGTATTATGTTATGGGAGTTGTTGGTATGTTCGGACGGAGTCCAGAGGGGCTCTGGTGAGTTTCGGATGAGGTCCAGATCATTTTCACTTCATATTGCATTGCTGAAGATTTCTGGTTCTGGTGTGACCACACTTCTAGAGTGTTGAGCGCAGGTGCGAAGCCGCAAAAGAGGCAACTTTATCATAGAAGCGTGAATAGAGCTGGGCGTGAAAATCGCAGATGCGGTTCACGTGCGCAGAAGCGAACATTGCAGATGCGACCATGGCCATCGTAGGAGCGTCCTGGCTCGAAAATGCGCGCCTTTTTCCGCAAAAGCGAGGGTCGCAGATGCGGCCTCTTGTCCGCAGATGCAAAATGACTGGACAGAACCCTTTAAGTTCAAGGGTTCGTTATTTTTATCCGTTTTCGGATTTTGGAGCTCGGTTTGGGCGATTTTGGAGAGGAATCTTTTCACATAACTTGGGGTAAGTGTTCTTGACTCCCTTATGATTATATTTAATGAATTAATCTTCATATTCGGCATTATACTATTGATTTTTTAAGAGAAATAGGAGGAACTTTCTACAATTTCATAAAATGAATTTTCGAGACATCGATTCGGAGTCAGAATTGAGTGAAATTAGTATGGTTGAACTTGTAATTGGATGGGTTGTCGGCTTTTGTGAGTTGCATTGGATTTTGAGACGTGGTCCCCATGAGAAATATTTGGAAAAATTAGTATTTTGATATGGAATTAATTCCTATAAATTGTGTGGACTAAATCAAATTAATTGTGACTAGATTCGAGCCGTTCAAAGTTTGATACGCGCATAATGGAATTTCTGGAGCATTGCTTAGCTTGCTCAGCATTGGATTCCTCTTGTTCGAGGTAAGTAACTCTTCTAATCTTGGAGCTGAGGGTATGAACCTTGAATATACGTATTATGACTTCATTGCATATCTTATCTGAGTCTCTGTTATTATTTATTGATACATCATATCATCATTTTTGGGGTAGTTTCATGACATTGTGAGCCCGCGCGAGAGAGACTGGAGAGATTGATGACTGAGTGAGGCCAAGGGCCTGATTATGAGTTACATTATGGGATCGTGCTGCACGCTGCAGTGGTTACATTGATTTATAATAGTGTTGGGGATAAGGAGCCCCTCCGGAGTATGGACACACCCCCAGTGAGCGCGGTTGATATTATTGAGGGATGGATCTTTCCTGGACATGGATCTTGTCCGAAGAAGTATATACCTTGAGATGGATCTTTTCCACGGGCTGGATTGGCCCTACTCGGTGTTGAGTGACTGATGATCAGTTGATGTGTATATTCTGGTATATATCTTCCCGGAATATGGAAGATGGAATAGGTCCGTAGTGTCATTTATGACTTGTTTGCAAATTTTAAAGTCAATCGGAGTTGGTTTTCTATGAATCTCCATTAGTTTGGGAATTTAGAAATTCATAAGTTTCTTAGGCTTGAATCGATGTGCGATTCATGATTCTATTATTGTTAGAGGCAATCTGAGGCTTCGAGCAAGTCCGCATCATGTTTTGGGACTTGTTAGTATACTTGGTTGGGGTCCCCTGGGGCTCGAATGAGTTTTGGATGGGTTTTCAACGTGTTTGGTTGTAACGACCCGGCCGGTCGTTTTGCGTATTACAGCCTCGTTCCCCCATTTACTGCTCAATTTATGCTTTATAGTTGTTGTATGACTTTCCGGGGTAATTGGATCGGATCTGGAAGGATTTCAGAGGGAAATGAGACACTTAGTCTCATAATTGAAAACCTAAGTTTGAAAAGTTGATCGGATGTGGACGTATGTGCAAACGATTTGGGTTTTCACTGATGTACTTGAAAGGCAGAACTATTTTTAGAAATCATGATTAAAACTGAGCATTTTATATCCGAGTTAATTTTTGTATTGCTTGTTTTATGTTGTTATGAACTGCCATTGGTTATAGGAGTTGAACTCTGACCTTGGTACAAGGTCATCACTACTTTCAACCTAAGGTTAGGTTTGTTACTTATTGAGTACATGGGGTCGGTTGTACTCATACCACGCTTCTGCACCTTGCGTGCAGATGTTGGCTGCTGATGTTGCTGTGTTCGTTGGGAGCTGGATCTGAAGATGTACCTGCATTCCGATTGTAGCTGCTTCTTGTTCTTGGTAGCCTTAGATTTATAAAACCCTATTTATGTACTTTGCAAACAGATGCTGTATTTACTTTATAGTAGCTTTGTAAACTCTATTCTTAGAAGCTCATGAGTTGTACGACCAGTTCTTTGAAAAATGTATTAGTTTCATATATATTTTTATTATTTATTAATTGCCTTATTAATTTTATTGGAATTGTATAGTTGATAATTGGCTTACCTAGCAGATCGGGTTAGGTGCCATCACGACTAGTGAGATTTTGGGTCGTGACAAGATGGTATTAGAGCTTTAGGTTCATAGGTTGTACAAGTCATGAGCAAGTGTCTAGTAGAGCTTTAATACCATATCTTTATGATGACGTCCATACATATCTTTGAGAGGCTACATGGCATTTAGGATAATTTTCCATCTTTCTTTCCTTATCGTGCTAAATTGATTCAGCTTGAAACACAACTCTTTGAATTCCTTCCACGCATTCGTATGCGCACATGAGCGCTCGATATCAGTTGTACATCGCCGACTTGTGATCCTATGAACGAGGTTTGAGAATTGTATTCTGTGTTTTGGTGATGGGCCAGTCTGGAGGACTTGAGGCCATGGGTAGACCGCAGTTTAAGCTCGGTAGCTTTAGTTGTAACTTGTACATTTGGGCTCATATGTTCGGTAATGTCCCTACGAGTAGAATTTGTGGCTCGATGAGCGGTGGAATGACTTTGTGATGTGTATGATGTAACTGCGGGATGCGTTATGACGATTTGAATGTGACGAGAAGTGTTTCCTTCCAATGTAAAGAAAGGGTCATTGGGTGCTTGATCTTGCATTTGATGTGACGTACAATGTCGAATTGTGAGTGTGTTCAATGATCTGTTATGCAGTTAATTGTGGAGAGAATTAGATTTTCATGTCTTGTTAATGAATTTGTACTCAGGAGGATTAAGTGATTGCGTAGTAATTGTGGATGCGAAAGGGTATAATAAGATACCAATTTGAGGCTAAGCAGGAGGGGTTATCCCCTGCGGAGTAATGTACGTAGGTGTGTCCCTTATAATATGAGTGGAGGGTTTCTTTTCTGCCAGCAGGGCATATATGTTCAGATTTAAATATGAATTTGATTGAGAAAGTTGACTTGAGTGTCAACAAAATGAATACGAGCTTAGGATTGAGGTATTTTTATGGTTGGCATTGTATGAGCTTGAGAAGGATTTTCATTGAACTGACCGCGGTATTATGGCAGTAATAGAGTATGGGTACTATGAGTTATCGAGTGTTTTAATCTATGGCTTTGAACCAAGTGAGGGAGCCTGTTATTGACAATTCAATTCATGGTTATATATTAAATTGTTTTGTTTTGTTTTGAGACATACATGTGGGTTAGTTATGACTTGTAGAGGTTGAGATCGAGGATGACTCGAGTACTGAAATTTTTGGATACGGGTTATGGCACTTTAGGAGTATAGGAAAATCATCNTATTAGTTTCATATATTTTTTTATTATTTATTAATTGCCTTATTAATTTTATTGGAATTGTATAGTTGATAATTGGCTTACCTAGCGGATCGGGTTAGGTGCCATCATGACTAGTGAGATTTTGGGTCGTGACAAGATGGTATTGGAGCTTTAGGTTCATAGGTTGTACAAGTCATGAGCAAGTGTCTAGTAGAGCCTTGCTGATCGGTATGATGACGTCCATACATATCTTTGAGAGGCTACATGGTATTTAGGATAATTTTCCATCTTTGTTTCCTTATCGTGCTAAAGTGATTCAGCTTGAAACACAACTCTTTGAATTCCTTCCACGCATTCGTATGCGCACATGAGCGCTCGATATCAGTTGTACATTTGGGCTCATATGTTCGGTAATGTCCCTACGAGTAGAATTTGTGGCTCGATGAGCGGTGGAATGACTTTGTGATGTGTATGATGTAACTGCGGGATGCGTTATGACGATTTGAATGTGACGAGAAGTGTTTCCTTCCAATGTAAAGAAAGGGTCATTGGGTGCTTGATCTTGCATTTGATGTGACGTACAATGTCGAATTGTGAGTGTGTTCAATGATCTGTTATGCAGTTAATTGTGGAGAGAATTAGATTTTCATGTCTTGTTAATGAATTTGTACTCAGGAGGATTAAGTGATTGCGTAGTAATTGTGGATGCGAAAGGGTATAATAAGATACCAATTTGAGGCTAAGCAGGAGGGGTTATCCCCTGCGGAGTAATGTACGTAGGTGTGTCCCTTATAATATGAGTGGAGGGTTTCTTTTCTGCCAGCAGGGCATATATGTTCAGATTTAAATATGAATTTGATTGAGAAAGTTGACTTGAGTGTCAACAAAATGAATACGAGCTTAGGATTGAGGTATTTTTATGGTTGGCATTGTATGAGCTTGAGAAGGATTTTCATTGAACTGACCGCGGTATTATGGCAGTAATAGAGTATGGGTACTATGAGTTATCGAGTGTTTTAATCTATGGCTTTGAACCAAGTGAGGGAGCCTGTTATTGACAATTCAATTCATGGTTATATATTAAATTGTTTTGTTTTGTTTTGAGACATACATGTGGGTTAGTTATGACTTGTAGAGGTTGAGATCGAGGATGACTCGAGTACTGAAATTTTTGGATACGGGTTATGGCACTTTAGGAGTATAGGAAAATCATCGGATGAGAGAGCTGTTATTTCTGAAGGATGTAGTGCGCACAAAATATGAATTTGATAAGTGGTATTAAGGCAAGGTTACTTCTTTGGGTATTATTATGCTAATGGGGCATGTATTTTTCAGCCCATTTGGGCGGTGCAGTTTACATTTAAGCAAAGTGGGTGACTCTCGGGAAGGTGGTAATGGATTCAAAAAACAATGTATAAGTGGCAATTGAAAGTTTTTCGGATTCATATATCGCTAGAATCAATTATTTACATTGGATGGTGTCGAGACTTGTGGTAATTCTATATGACTAAGGATCCTACATTCCAGTATAAGAAAGGTAAAAGAATAATGTTAAATTTACATAAGGTACTTTCGGAGTGGGTGTCTCGGTTGCGGTACTTATGGGGGTGCTTAAGAAGAATACAGTTGCTNCTTAAGAAGAATACAGTTGCGTATGGGCCTTAGGACAATGTCATTTTATGTTAGGATGTATTGTACTGAGCTTTGGGTAATTATGATGTGGTTCTATGCTAGGGTTCGTGGGGTGAGTTGTGGTTAAAGATCGTGGTGTGTTAGCAAGGAGAAGTATCAACCTGAAGACAAATTCGGAAGGGACTCGGAGAAATAAGATAGCTTGGTAGTAGGTTGGATCAGTATGGTAATGGATATGATCGGTTCTTTGGGTGCTTATGTTGTGGGGTTTTTCTATAGGTGCTTTGTGGCAATACTCTTGGGTTTGGCGACCTGCGTGGCTTGGTTGAGTTAGAGAGATTTAATTCTGATGGCTTGATTATGTGTAAATGGATTCCAAGGCATTCTCGAGGATTTCTACCACGGTTTGAGATGGATATTTCCTACTAGCATGAGGAGCATGTTTAGTATTGTGAATTTTCTACCATATGGGATCAAATGGAAGGCTTCTGGATGATCAGATATGTATTATACTTGTGACTCAGAATGATTATGAGGTTCTCGTATTTTTCATATGATGGCATGATAGATGCGGTGTGTTGTGTGGGATTAAGGTTTGCGTGTGCAAGGTTAGGGTTTAGTTTTGAAAGGGAGGTCATAAATTCTTATAGGGCATGGATGGTTTTCGATGTTTAGATGAATGCTATAACTACTTGGTATTGCATGAGTAGAGTGTACATTTCAGAAGGCGCACTATGTTTTGAATTATGGACATGTCATAGGTATTGCAACAGTCTCCTGGTTTTAAGATGTTGCTATGTGGCACAAAAAAGTGGGTGAAGTATTCCTCGTGATATGATCTTGTATGATAGATGTGTTAGACATGCGGGCGGTGGAGATGGGATTAGAAATAGTGATTCATGTATTCTTATCGATTTGGAGACTGGGAGTTTTCAGGAGCAGATTATTTCATGGGTGCGGACTGTGAAGTTGTGGCCAAATCTAGCCAGATGATAGTATGTATTATGATTCAGTCGTTGTGGATTTTTGAAGGGTTATTTATGTATTTGTGGGTGACCAGAATTGATTTTGGGGTCCATAGGTAGGCCCAATTAGGATGTGTATTCTACACTGTGTCGGATTGGTTGGCTCCATACTGCTATCATTGAGGGATGTGCCATTCGATTGATGTTGTGCTTATTCATGTTCTGGAATGATATATGAGTTACTTTTTTATGCTACGAGGAGTTATTGGCAAGGGCCAACTTCCTTACGCTCACCAGCAACATTGATTCACCCATGCGGCGCCTGCAGTTCCCCTCGGTGCAGGCCAGCCTTTGTCCTTTACTAGGTTTTCAAGCACGATCTTGTGCTTGTTGGTGGGACTCACCCATGAGGCTCACCGAAAGTTGTGCCGCCCGTAAAATGTCTAGGCACTTGGCCCTAGACATGTCGTGGCGCCTTTCATCTTAGGATCATAATCCATGCGCGCCCTGGGGGGATTGGCATAGGATATGTCTTGTCCTTCGCCTAAGATTGAGCATCGCTCTTAAGTGCACAACCCAATCTCTAAGTTTGACACTCGCCTAGTGCATCCGCAACCAGCTCGTGCTTCACCTGAGTAAGGCAACCTTTAGTCCTTGGCCATTGTCATGCGTGCCTTTCTTTCCATGCCCATACATAGCCCTCGCGACACACTTCCATCATGTCTAGTGCAGTGTCACCCCACAACTGCATGTTTAGGCCAACAGACCCTTGCTCGCATGGTTGTACCAAAGCCATGCTCACAAGTTGACACATGATGCCCCTAAGATAGGTGCATCAAGTATCCAATTAGCACAGAGCTCTCTTCCAACATTTCGGCAGCCCGCGGGGTAGGCCGTCCCATAGATCGAGCGTCCAACTCCACTTTGGTGCCCAACGCTAGACCGAAGGCGTTGCGCCGTCCATAGAGTTCCCTGAATCATATGGATACCTAGGACACTCTTTTGAGTCATCCAGGCAGGCCCTTGAGGTTGCCCCCAAGGTAGCTCGTTCTATACGGCTCGGTGGTAGCACGTATGGGAGAGGCAGGTCGGAGCTTTCATCACCTATACCCCCCTTATATATGCTTAAAATTAAAAAGCCCAAGTTGCCCGAGTAGACACATCTACGTCAGACAATCAGAAGAGCCTTTTTTCACCAGTTCTTGGCCGAAGTCACAACCCCATAGTGCGGGTTGTAACATCCTCCCACACTCATAATGTCATCGTCCCCGATGACACATCATGGACTAAGACATCCCGGAGTCTGTCCCCTCAAGTATGTACTTCGCGGCTCCCTTTGTCCTGTGGGTTGGACTTCCTCGAAGTCCTGTCCCAAAAGAAGTCGTGCCCCATGCACTTCTCCCCCAAGTATCTTCCAAGCGTGCCTCTGCACTTCCCCTCCTTTCGGTGTTCACTTGAAAAGTGCCTTCGCACTTGCACCCTCTGGTGTCTCACTTTGTAGTATACCCACACTAGTCAACTACACCATGACCCTCACGGTCTTCATGTCCGTCTGAAGCTTTCCCTTCACAAGTAAGCACATCAGCGTGCTCTTTGGCCCGGCTCTCGCAACTACGTCGCTCACTTAGCCTTAACAGCCCTCTGGCATAGCTCCCGTAGCCTTTCGCTCCCGTAGCTTTTCCTTGCCCTCAATACTTTGAAGATGTGTTGGCTTCCAGACTCACAAATTCGCCCATATGTCTCTTGCATTGGCGGGATCCTCCCACACTCAATGTGGAGGATACGTTTTAGCACTGTTGTCCCACTCGGCATTCGGCCAACTATTGGGACGACTTTTGGTGAGTACTACGTTCTCAAAGTCATAGCATCGTCGCATTCCCGAACAAATCTCTTTGTTTTCTAACTGTCACTTCCTCAGCAAGTACCCAATGCTCCCGGTAGTACTTCAATACTCGCCCTATAGCCAGGTACTCTCTTGGTCCTGCTAGCACGACTTCCCGGTTCAGTGTGCCTCGCACTTGGACTCTCAACGGTCCTCGATCATTCGGCATACCCCTTTCCAGAATGATGACATCTTCCAACTTGGAAATTCTCCCAATTCTGAAGCTTCGCTATACCTTCGAATTCGTTTCCTCACCTTGACAATGCCCTCAGGCAGCTTACAAGTCTTTCCCATAGGAAAGATACTCAACTGATGCATCATACGCATCCTTGGCAAGATCTCGGCTATGACATGCCCAATGTTTATAGTCTATAGCTCCCACTATTGTCCAATATGGGTGCCCGACCTGGCAAACATGTCCTTCTCTTGACCATCCAACTCATCAGCATATTACCACATTTAGTAGCACCCTAGACTTGTGAAAGCAAATTGAATCACCTATTTCCTTCTAGGACCAATAGTATCGGGTTCTCGATATCTGGTGGCATATGAATATCAATCTCTGCTTTGACATGATCTCCGCACTGACATCCAAAATGCACTCGCCATATCAACCCTTGCCTTGACATTGTGCCATGGCATAGTATGGCCTTAATCAGCTCTGATACCACGTGTCACGAGCCGACTTCCTTACACTCGCCAGTGGCACTGATTCGCCCGTACGGCGCCTGCAGTTCCCCTCACTGTAGGCCAGCCTTCGTCCTTTCCCAGGTTTTCAAGCACGGTCATGTGCCTATTGGTGGGACTCCCCCATGAGGCTCGCCCCAACTTATGCCGCCCGTAAGATGTCTAGGCACTTGGCCCTAGACATGTCATGGCACCTCTCATCTTAGGATCATAATCCATGTTCGCCTTGGGGGATTGGCATAGGACATATCTTGTCCTTCACCTAAGACTGAGCATCGCTCTCGCGTGCACAACCCAATCTTCAAGCTTGACACTTGCCTAGTGCATCCGCAACCAGCTCGTCATTTGCCCGAGTAAGGCAACCTTTAGTCCTTGGCCATTGTCACGCGCGTCTTTCGTGCCATGCCCATACATAGCTCTCGCGACACACTTCCATCCTGTCTAGTGCAGTGTCACCCCACAACTTCATGTTTAGACCAACGGACCTTTGCTCACATGGTTGAACCCTAGCCATGCTCACAAGTCGAAACATGATGCCTCTAAGATAGGTGCATCAAGTATCCAATCAGCACGCAACTCTCTTTCAACATTTCGGCAGCCCGCGGGGCAGGCTGTCCCACACATCGAGCCTCTAGCACTACTTTGGTGCCCAACGCTAGTCCGAAGGCATTGCACCGTCCATAGAGTTCCCTAAATCGTACGGATACCTAGGATACTCCTTTGAGTTATCCAGGGAGGCCCTTGAGGTTGCCCCCAAGGTAGCTCGTTCGATACGGCTCGGTGGCAGCACGTGTGGTGGAGGTAGGTCTGAGCTTTCATCACATATACCCCCCTTATATATGCTTAAAATTAAAAAGCCCAAATTGCCCGAGTAGAAAGATCTATGTCAGACAATCAGAAGAGCCTTTTCTCACCAGTTCTTGGCCAAAGTCACAACCCCAAAGTGCGGGTTGTGACAGTAATAATTCATTGGTTATGCACACATGGTGTGGTTCTATTGGGGGGCTTATGGCCGAATGCAAGCGAGATGTGTATTTGGGTATTGCATGATCGATTGCGTATTGGTTATTTCTTTCAGGTTTTGTATGGCATTGCATCAATTGTCTCTCCGCGATTATTGATTTTGAGCAGGGTAGCTCGAGGTATATAATATGGACCAGCGTTTGGATGGGGTCACATATTGTAACAGAGTTATATTAAGGTATGAACCTTGTGTTATAATCTTGTGATGGTTCTACGGTGTGTGATGGATTTTCAGCATTTCGTTGTGGCGGTACTTGTTAATCTGGTGGGGCAGTTCTCTTAATTAAGTCATTTTTCGTGATTGAGTACATCGGAATCGTTGCGTATTGGTGCACGGATGGCACGGTTTGTGTCTCTGAGTTAAATTGGTGTGGCATGTCTATGGGATAGTTGTCTTTAATAATATAAGGTCATTGGATCTAGAATGGGTATTATCAGGTTTGATTTTGGTATATTCGGGAGGACAATATTGAAAGTCGGCTTAGAAAGTGAGGATGGTTTTGGTTGTGGGCGAGAGAGCTCCATGACTTGTTGATCTGATAAGGGGTCATGAGATTTCTGCGTGTTTCTTTCATTATCAGCAGTGTACAAAGGTTTTGGATCGAGGTTTTATTTGATATGGGGTTTAATACCAATACCGAGTTAGTTGGAGTAGTTACGGTGATCCGAAACGGTGTTGCGAGTATGTGAGTTGTGTAGTATGTTATGTGATTACATATAGGGTTATGGTTATGACTTGATACAGCTTGTTCAGACTCATACAGTGTGCAAATGTAATATTTGTGTCTTGAGAAGAAATTCTGAAGGTTGGAAATTGAATTCCAAGGTTTGGGGCTAAGGTTAAGTTAATGACTTTCAATTATGTTGTGTTGTCAAGCCTATCCAATTTACACAGAATAGGGTTATGTGGGATCACCCCCGGGTACGTGCGTGGTAAGATGGAATAGTGATTTGGGGGCTTGGATACAACTCTTGGAACATTCGAGGACGAACGTATGTTTAAGTGGGGGAGAATGTAACGACCCGGCCGATCGTTTTAAGTATTACAACCACGTTCCCCCATTTGCTACTCAATTTATGCTTTACAGTTGTTGTATGACTTGCCGGGGTAGTTGGTTCGAGTCCGAAAGGATACACTTAGTCTCATAATTGAAAGCTTAAGTTGGAAAAGTAGACCGGACGTTGAAGTATGTGTAAACGACCTCGAATTTGAATTTTGATGATTCCAATAACATCGTATGGTAATTTTGGAGTTAGGAGAAACTCCAGAAAATTATTTGGAGGCCTGTAGTGGAATTAGGCTTGAAATGGCAAAAGTTGCATTTTTGGAAAGTTTGATCGGGGGTTGACTTTTTGATATCGGGATCAGAATCTGATTCTGGAAATTGGAATAGTTTCAATATGTTATTTATGACTTGTGTGCAAAATTTGAAGTCATTCCAGATTGATTTGATTTGTTTCGTCACAAGATATAGAATTTGGAAGTTCAAAGTTCATAAATTGTGATTTGAAGTGTGATTCGTCGTTTTGATATTGTTAGGTGTGATTTGAGGCCCCGAGTAGGTCCGTATTATGTTATGGGACTTGTTGGTATGTTCGGACAGGGTCCCGAAGGGCTCGGGTTAGTTTCAAACGAGGTCGGGATCATTTTCACCTCATGTTGCATTGCTGAAGATTTCTGGTTCTGGTGTGACCGCACCTGCGGAATGTTGGGCGTAGGTGCGGCACCGCAAAAGCGATAGTTTTATCGCAGAAGCGTGAAGGGAGCTGGGCATGAGGATCGCATGCGGGTGCTTGGACGGACCTGTGCAACCGCAGATGCGGTTCACGTGCGCAGACGCGAGCATCGTAGATGCGACCATGGCCATCGCAGAAGCGTCCTGGCTCGCTAATGCGTGCCTTTTTCCACAAAGGCGAGAGTCGCAGATGTGGCCTCTTGTCCGTAGATGCGAAATGACTAGACAGAACCCTTTAAGTTCAACGGTTCATTATTTTCACCCATTTTCGGATTTTGGAGCTCGGGTTGGGCGATGTTAGAGAGGAATTGGTCAATATAACTCGGGGTAAGTGTTTTTGACTCCCTTGTGATTATATTTCATTAATTAATCTTCGTTTTCAGCGTTAGATTATTGAGTTTTCCAGAGAAATCGGAGGAAGTTTCTACAATTTCATAAAATGAATTTTCGAGATTTGAACATCGATTTAGAGTCGGAATTGAGTGAAATTGGTACGGTTGAATTTGTAATTGGATGGGTTGTCAGATTTTGTGAGTTCCGTCGGATTTCAAGACGTGGGCCCCACGAGTGATTTTTGGAGTGTAATTTTGGATTTTTGTGGAAAAATTAGGATTTTGATATGGGATTAATTCCTATAAATTGTTTAGACTGAATCAAATTAATTGTGACTAGATTGGAGCCGTTCAGCAGTTGATACGCGCAAAATGGAATTTCAGCATTGTTTAGCTTGTTCGACGTTGGATTCGTCTTGTTCAAGGTAAGTAACTATTCTAATCTTGGAGCTGAGGGTATGAGCCCTGAATATATGTATTATATGAATTGTTTGGAGGTGACGCACATTCTAAGTGACTGGCGTGTGGGCGTGCACCATAGAAAGTTTGACATAATTGGTGCCGTAGAATTTTGTAGTCAAATAATCTTGGCATTTTCTATGTAGTTTTATGTGTTAAAGAAATTGAGCTGAGAATCATATTAGAAATCATACTGAGGCTATGTGCCAGTATTCTTGAGACCATATAGGTCATATCGTTGTTGAATTATGTTTTTAAAATTGAAATTTCGTACTGATCATATTCATTTCATTGCATATCATATCTCAGTCTCTATTGTTATTTATTGATACCTCATATCATTATTTTGGGGTAGATTCATGACATTGTGAGCCCGCGAGAGACTGACTGGAGAGCTTGATAACTGAGTGAGGCCAATGGCTTGATTATGAGTGATATTATGGGATCGGGCTGCATGCCGCAACGGTTACATTGATTTATGATAGCGCTTGGGCTGAAGGAGCTCCTCCGGAGTCTTCACACACCCCCAGTGAGCGCGGTTGATATTATTGAGGGATGGATCTTCCCTGGATATGGATCTTGTCCGAAGAATTATATACCTGGAGATGGATCATTTCCACGGGATGGATTGGCCCTACTCGGTTCTAAGTGACTAATGATCAGTTGATGTGTATATTCCTCGATGGATCTTCCCTGAGACGGATTGGCCATATACATTACCGAGTGATTGAGCATGATGAGTGGAATGTGTGAGACAGTAAGATTGAGTACTCTGAGAGTGTGAGTACATAAATTCATCTTTGAGATACATTGCATTGACATGCACACATGACATACATGCATATAGATGTATTTTCCTTATGCTGTGTGCTTCTCACACATATTGACATACGGGCATAGTGATGCATTTGTTTTACACTGGCTATCTGGAAAGAAAATGAGACACCTTATTGTCATTGAAATGATTTTTGGGAAAAATTACTGTTTTCAAACTTATTCATATTTTTGGCAACTGCGGTAAACGATTTGGGTTTTCACTGATTTACTTGAAAAGCAGAACTATTTTTAGAAATCATGATTTAAGTTGAGCATTTTATCTTTGAGTTACTTTTTGTATTACTTGTTTTATGTTGTTATAAACTGATGTTGGTTGTGGGAGTTGAACTCTGGCCTTGGTACAAACTCGTCACTATTTGCAACCTAAGGTTAGGCTTGTTACTTATTGAGTACATGGGTTCGGTTATACTCATACTACACTTCTGCACCTTGTGTGCAGATGTTGGTTGCTAATGTTATTGTGTTCGTTGGGAGCTGGATCTGAAGATGTACCTGCATTCTACTTGTAGATGCCTCTGGTTCTTGGTAGCCTTAGATTTATAAAACTATGTTTATGTACTTTTCAAACAGATGATGTATTTACTTCATACCATTTTTGTAAACTCTATTCTTAGAAGATCATGATTTCTACTACCAGTTCTTGGGAATATGTATTACTTTCATATATATATATTAATTGCCTTATTAATTTTATTGGAATTAGGTAGTTGATAATTGACTTACCTAACGGGTCGAGTTAGGTGCCATCACAACTAGTGAGATTTTGGGTCGTGACATTGGTGTTTTTTATTGTTTTTAGCATAAGCTTGTAATGATCAAACGGTCCATTTTTTGTTCTAGGGATCGAAATTCGATTTCGAGATTTCCGGGAGTTTGATAATAAATTATAGGAATGATCTGGAATGTTTGGTCTAATTTTATCATGTCGCGATTAGTTTGTTTTGCGTGAAACATGTGTTAATTATTTAACAAGCGAAACTGGTATCTCATTGAGCAAATGACCTCTAAATTGCATTTTGATTAAATGACTAGGTTCGTATTATTATTTGTGACTAATAGGAACAAGAACCGTCGAATTCTGAGTTTGTATGATGGAGTTAGAGCATTTTTGGTGAAAAATAAATTGCTGGTGTAAACAGTTCTAGTGCGCAACTTTAGTGACCGGATTTGGCACGTTTAGCGACGGGAATTAGACGTTTAGCGACTAGAATACTGTTTATATTTGGCAGAAACTTATGAACTAAAAATGGTCAGTTCCTTTATTTCGTTTTGGATATTTGGAGCATGGTTCTTGGGCAATTTTGACAATTTCTTCAAGACATCAACTTGGGTGTCCTATATCCAAAAGTGATTATATTTCATAAATCCATGGTTATATTCATTATTTAATTCGGATTTAAATGGAAGAAATTGAGATTTTTGCAAAATCTTTCCAAAAACAAAAATTTAAGAGGTGGAGGTCGAGTTGTTATCGAAATTTGATACAATTGGTATGGTTGAACTCGTACCGGAATGGGTGTTCAGATTTGATGAAAATTCTGACGGGTTTCGAGAAGCAAGCCTCGCGTTGACTTTTGGTTTACTTTTTAATGTGAAATTTTAAGTCGACGTTATATTATCCGGAATTATTTCCGATGCATTTTAATGAAGTTATACAATTAATTTGGATATATTTGAGTTGTCCGGAAGTCAATTCAAGCAAGAAGACTATTTTGGAATATTGGCCTAACTTCAAAAAGGTAAGTATCTTGCCTAACCTTGAGTGGAGGAATTACCCCTTTGGCATTGCATCTTATGTGGAAATTGTGTGATTGAAATTCATGTACGCAAGGTGATGAGTACGCACTTGGTTTATATATGAACATTATACCAAATACAATTTGTAGACACCCTCATGTATTAAATTGGAAAATTATTGGAACTTATTAAATTCTTTATTTGCCATGCCTTATTCATTGCTTGTCGAGGTTGTTTTTATATGATAATTTGGTGTTATTTCCACTTTGATTTTTATGTCAAATGTCGTGGTTGGTTGGGTTGACATCTCTTAGAAATATTTTCATTATGGATTCCTTATCTGCAAAAACATAATTAAATAAGTTTATAATAAGGCATCAATATATATATTTATAAAAAATTTGGATTAAAGAAGGCATTGTCCTATGCTGAGTTACTTTTCCATCTCTGTTGTTGTTTTTGTGATTTTATATACGTTGTGTGGAGACTTGCGCTATTTGCTGTGAAAATGATTTTGTTGTATCTTTGGAATTAATTGTGGCCATTGGGCATTTTGTGATATGATTTGATTGTGTTGTGTTGTTGTGATAATATGCCGTGCAAATTATTGGGTGATTTGAGTTATTGCTATGAGGACATAAGGGGGGCATTTCACTGTCGATAATATGCTGACATAAGTGTGGCATATCACTGTTGTTATGTGTGTTGGGTATTGTCTGGGAGGAGAGATAAGGGATGCTATTATAAAGAGAGATAATGGTGGCTATAGGAGAGATAAGGTTGGCTATAGGAGCGATAAAAGTGGTTGTTGATATTGTCAGGGTGGAGGGATAAGGGTGGCTATTATTATGGAGTGATATGGGTGGCTATAGGAGAGATAAGGTTGGCTATAGGAGCGATAAAAGTGGTTGTTGATATTGTCAGGGTGGAGGGATAAGGGTGGCTATTATTATGGAGTGATATGGGTGGCTATAGGAGAGATAAATGTGGCTATTGTCAGGGATGATACGTTATGAGTGAGATTATTGCATTGGTGATTTTTATGTGATGTTATGATTTTTCTTGTGTTTATTTTTATCTCTTGTGCAACTTCTCTTGTTGTTTCGGTAAACTTGATAATAGTCTGATTCATGTTTGAATTTGTGAGCCTGTAGCTATTGACGGGTGATTTATATTATTGGCACATGAACTGTCCACGGAGATATGATATGAAATGTGGGCACGAGGTGCCAGGGAAATATGATAATTTTAATATTGGCACGTGAGTTGTCCGTGCGGTTATGAACGAAATATGTGCACGAGGTGCCGGGGAAATATAATGATCATCTTATTGGCACTTGAGTTGTCCATGCAGTTATGATAGAAATATGGGCACGAGGTGACGTGCAATTATGAAAGTGGGCTGAGACTCGTAATTTTGATGATTATGAAATGAGGTATCACATGGTGACTTTTACTTGAAAGGAATTATATTCAAAAGATTTTATTTGAAAGGAATTATATTCAAAAGATTTTATTTGAAAGAAGTATATTCGAAACATATTTATTTGAAAGATTTATATTCATAAGATATTTATTTGAAGAAAGTATATTCGAGATATATTTAATTAAAAGGATTACATTCTAAAGATTATTATTTGAAAAACTTATAGATAAAAGATGTATATTCTGAAGGACTTGATTAATTGGTTGTACTTGTGTTTAATATTCGTTTGAGCAATATTTGTGGTGTTCTTGCTACCTTGCAGTTTATATCACTAGTTGATTATTATTGCTATCACTGCTATTTGTTTTCTATTATTTTTGTATGATATATTGCACAGGTTATTAGACTAGTGAGTGTCTTGGCTGTACACCCGTTACTACTCCACCGAGGTTAATCTTGGTACTTACTAGGTACCGACTGTGGTGTACTCATACTATACTTTTGTACATTTTTGTGCAGAGCCAGGTACTGGAGATATTGGACTCGAGAAGACTTAGTGTGTTGATCACAAGGATTCAAGGTAGAGCTGCTTGGTCATTGCAGTCCCTTGGAGTCTTCCCATTTTATTGTACTCACTACAACATTTTAGGCCCACAACCACACTAATTATAGACCACACTTGAAAAGTGTTGCCAAAGATATCTGTCACGACCCAAAATCTAACCGTCGTGATGACTCGTATCATGTAACTAGGCAAGCCACAACTCTACATCTCAACACAGTAAAATCTTTGAATCATAAAGACGGAAGCAATTTAATAATTAAGGAAAGCCTTTTTGAAAACAGAAATATCAAAACTACGATACAATCCATCCAAAAACCGGGGTGTCATAGAGTACATGAGCGTCTAAACAAGAATACAGTCCACTACAGTATCTAGGAAATTAAAAAAAACTAAAATACATATAGAGATAAAGAAGGAGAGTCAAGGCCTGCGAACGCCATGCAGCTACCTCGATAGTCTCCGGGATCTGGCTCCTCAATCAACAGTCGCCGTGACCAGAAACGCCTGGATCTGCACACGAGGTGCAGGGAGTAACGTGAGTACAACCAACTCAGTAAGTAACAAGTCCAACCTTTGGACTGAAAGGTAGTGACGAACTCAACCGGTACAGTTAAAAATAGAAATAAATGTGCAGACACGTAGGCAAGTCTGAACAATGTAATGAATATAACTCTTCTACTTCTACATGCCAATGCACATGCTATATGTGATGCACTATGTAGACGGCCTCATGTGCTCACGCTTTCAAATGCTCAATCACTCGATACTGTATATGGCCAATACGGCCCAGGGAATATCCATCTCGAAATATATACATCTCAGATCCTCAGTGACCCAATAACGAGGAAGGCAAATCCGGCCCGTGGAGAAGATCCATCTCCAGGTATCAAATACTTCGGACAAGATCCATGTCCAGGGAATATCCATCCCTCAATAATATCAACCGCGCTCACTAGGGTGTGTACACACTCCGGAGGGGCTCTTATAGCTCAAGCGCTATCATAAAATCAATATAACTGATGCGGCCTGCAGCCCAATCCCATAACTGTCACCCATAATCAGGCTCTCGGCTTCACTCAGTTATCAATCTCTCCAGTCTCACTCACGGGCTCACAATGTCATGATAACTATCCTGAAACAATGATATGATGTATCAACAAATATCAATTGAGACTGAGATATGATATGAAATTAATGAATATGACTGAGTACGTAATATTAATGAAATCAATAAGGTGACAGCAAAAAACGACCTGTCACGACCAAAATTTCACCCGTCGTGATGGCGTCTATCTCAATACTAGGCAAGCCGAAAATCTCAATAAACCACATATCTTTTAAATTTGAAAAAAGAATAATTAAATTCAACAGATGAAATCTCACAAGTACAAATATAAACACTCCCAAAACCCGATGTCACTGAGTACATGGGCATCTAATATGAATACGAGCCTGGAAAACACGGCCTATAATAGTCTCAGACCAAATATAGTAAACAAGGAGATAGGGAACGAGAGAGAAGGTCTGCGAAATATGAAAACTACCTCTAAATCTCTGGAAAATAAACTGTGCGAAAGAATCAGTACCTACTATGTCCAGGAACACCTGGATCTGCACACGAAGTGCAGGGTGTAGTATGAGTACAACCAACTCAACAAGTAATAATACTAAATAAAGAACTGAAAGTAGTGACGAGCTTCACAGCTGAGTCAAATTACAATAATTTCCAACATAATAAGATAGGCATGCTTTCAAGTTCAACATTTAAGGCCAAAATAGTAATTTCATGTCAAGTTCAATTGAAACATAAGATAATATCTCTCAGAAATTTCCAAAACAGTGATATATGACAGCTGAAGTGCAACAATAATAAATCAAATGCATCCTCTCAGGACCACAGTCACTTAGCCATTTCCATTCACTCAGCATTCAACACTCAGTACTCGCACTCAGTAGGTACCTACGCTCACTGGGGGTGTGTACAGACTCTGAGGGGCTCCTATAGCCCAAGCGCTATAATCCGCACGGACAATTCACGTGTTGCATGGACAACTCACGTGCTATAGGATCAATATCTAGATCCGCACGGAGAACTCACGTGCTGCACAGACAACTCACGTGCTATAGTATAATATCTGGATCCACACGGATAACTCACGTGCTGCACAGATAACTCACGTGCTGCACAGATAACTCACATGCTATAATATAATATCTCACAATCAAGCCCTCGGCTTCACTCAGTCATAAATCTCTACAGTCTCCCGGGCTCTCAATGATCATGCAAATCATCCCAAACAACAATAATATGATGCATCAATAATCAACAATAGAGACTGAGATAAAATCACCAAGTAAAATGTGACTGAGTACAAAACAACAATTTAGCTGATAATTTAATATGTGCACGACCTCTGTGGGTCCCTACAATGCCAACACATAATCTAAACATGATTTGTGTTTCAATTTCTCTACTACATGGAGAATGTACAGATAACCACAGATTATTCAACTACATAGTTCCATAGAATTTGACCAAGTCATAATTCCTATAGTGCACGCCCACACGCCCGTCACCTAGCATGTGCGTCACCTCCAAAACCGATCATATAACACATAATCCGGGGTGTTATACCTTCAAGGCCAAATTTAGAACTGTTACTTACCTCAAAACGTGTAATTCTTTATTCCGCAATGCCCTTTCCATGAGAATTGGTCTCCAAAAGCCTCGTGTCTAGCCACAATTAATTTGATTCAGTCAATACCAATTATTGTAATTAATTCCATAAGGAAATACTAATCGTTTTAATAATAATTCGAAATTAACTCAAAAATCACCCGTGGGGACCACGTCTTCGAACCTGACAAACGTTACAAAATATGAATACCCATCCAACCACGACTCCAACCAAACAAATTTCACAAATCCCGACATCAACTCGACCCTCAAATCTTTAATTAAAGTCTTTGAAGATTTCTACCATTTTCTACTCAATCTTTACCCATTTGAACTCAACAATCTTTCCATAAACCTTACTGATACGGTTAAATAATACTCTTATAATCAAGAATCATACTCTTAATTACCCATATTTACCCTAACTCGAAATTAAAGACTAGGGGTTAGAACCTTACCTCTTGGGTGAAGATCTTGTGATATTTCCTTGTTGGATTTCAAAGCTTGAAAAAGATCTTGATGAACAAAGCACTTAAGCTTCTTCCTCTCCCTAGAACTCTCTCCCTTCTCTCTAAAAATGTAAGATTTCTGCCCCAAAATGAGCTTCAAGGGTATAAATCGAAGATGGGTCGGGTAAAAAATTAAAAAGAATTGAAGCACGTATGTGGTCCGCAAACTGACCGCATAATTGAAGCTCCAAAACGAGGGTCGCCTGAATAGGTATGCGGTGATTATGCGGCCCACATACCTGTTTTGCGGTCACATAATGGACCGCAAAACAGGTCTGCGATTGCATAATGCACCGCAAATTTCATCAAATCTTGCCTCACATCGGCTTCACTCTGTGGCCATTATGCGGTCCGCAGAGTGTTTCTGCGACCGTTAGTGGGCCTCACAAATGTCCTCTTCTACTGAAAATTTTCCTTTACTCCTCAGTGCATTGTTCAACCAAAAACGTCGAAGCCGCGAGAAATTTCTGGACCACAAAACCTTAATTTCCTTAGCAAATATTCTCCGGGGTCATTACACATAAGTCAACATCCGGTGAACCCTTTTCAACTTAAATTCTAAACTTTGGAACTAAGTGTTCCAAATCATTCCAAAATCTCACCGGACCTGAACCAAGTACCCCGGCAAGTCAAATAACATTCGTAAATCAGAATTTGAGCAGTAAATGGAGGAACATGTTTATAATACTCAAAATGACCGTCCTAGTCGTTACATTCTCCCCTTTTAAACAAAAGTTTGTCCTCGAACGGGTTTAGAATCATACCTGGAGTCTCCAATAGGTGTGGTTACCTGGCCTCTCCAATGTAGCGCCACTCACGTTATGTTCTTTGACCTCAGCTTTCGAACTGCCGGTCTAAAATAGCCACCGACTTCACTTCATAAGTCAAATTACCGTCCAACTGCACTTTATTTAAATCCAAAATATGAGACGGATCTCCAACATACTTTTGTNTCCAATGTACCTTTACTGACGTTATGTTCTTTGACCTCAACTTTCGAACTTGTCGGTCTAAAATAGCCACCGGCTCCACATCATAAGTCAAATTACCGTCCAACAGCACTTTATTGAAATCCAAAATATGAGACGGATCCCCAACATACTTTCGGAGCATGGATACATGGAACACTGGATGAACAATTGATAGACTAGGTGGCAAAGCAAGTTCATAAGCCACCTCCCCAATTTTCTTAAGTATTTCAAAAGGCCCAATATATCGAGGCTCAACTTGCCCTTCTTCCCAAACCTCAACACACCCTTCATTGATGAAAGCTTGAGCAAAACCTTCTCCCCAACCATGTAAGCAACATTACAGACCTTGCTGTCGGCATAACTCTTCTATCTTGACTGCGCTGTGCGAAACCTCTCTTGAATCACTTTAACCTTCTCCAAAGCATCCTAAACCATGTCAGTACCCAATAGCCTAGCCTCACCCGGCTCAAACCAACCAACCGGAGACCGACACCGTCTCCCATATAAAGCCTCATACGGAGCCATCTGAATACNCCGCATAATTGAAGCTCCAAAATGAGGGTCGCCTGAATAGGTCTGCGGTGATTATGCGGCCCGCATACCTGTTCTGCGGTTGCATAATGCACCACAGAACAAGTCTGCGGTCGCATAATGCACCGCAAATTTCATCAAATCTTGCTTCTGAGCGGCTTCACTCTGCGGCCATTATATGGTCCGCAAAGTGATTTTGCGACCGTATAGTGGGCCTCAGAAATGTCCTCTTCTGCTGAAAATTTTCCTTTACTCCTTAGTGCATTGTTCAACCCAAAACGTCGGAGCCACGACTTGCAAGCCCACTGCGAGAAATTTCTATAACCTTTGTACCAATTGATCCACCTCGACACCACAAAACCTTAATTTCCTTAGCAAATATTCTCTGGGGTCATTACACATAAGTCAATATTCGGTCAACCATTTTCATCTTAAATTCTAAACCTTAGAACTAAGTGTTCCAAATCATTCCAAAATCTCACCAGACCTGAACCAAGTACCCCGGCAAGTCAAATAACATTCGTAAATCAAAATTTGAGCAGTAAATAGAGGAACAGGTTTATAATACTCAAAGTGACTGGCCTAGTCATTACATTCTCCCCTTTTAAACAAAAGTTTGTCCTCGAACGGGTTTAGAATCATACCTTGAGTCTCAAATAGGTGTGGATACCTGGCCTCTCCAATGTACCTTTACTGACGTTATGTTCTTTGACCTCAACTTTCGAACTTGTCGGTCTAAAATAGCCACCGGCTCCACATCATAAGTCAAATTACCGTCCAACAGCACTTTATTGAAATCCAAAATATGAGACGGATCCCCAACATACTTTCGGAGCATGGATACATGGAACACTGGATGAACAATTGATAGACTAGGTGGCAAAGCAAGTTCATAAGCCACCTCCCCAATTTTCTTAAGTATTTCAAAAGGCCCAATATATCGAGGCTCAACTTGCCCTTCTTCCCAAACCTCAACACACCCTTCATTGATGAAAGCTTGAGCAAAACCTTCTCCCCAACCATGTAAGCAACATTACAGACCTTGCTGTCGGCATAACTCTTCTATCTTGACTGCGCTGTGCGAAACCTCTCTTGAATCACTTTAACCTTCTCCAAAGCATCCTAAACCAAGTCAGTACCCAATAGCCTAGCCTCACCCGGCTCAAACCAACCAACCGGAGACCGACACCGTCTCCCATATAAAGCCTCATACGGAGCCATCTGAATACTCGACTGGTAGCTGTTATAAGCAAACTCCGTGAGTGGCAGAAATGTATCCCAAGAACCTCCAAAATAAATGACACAAGTGCGTAGCATATCCTCTAATATCTGAATAATGCACTTGGATTGTCCGTCTGTCTAAGGGTGAAATTTTGTACTCAACTGAACCTATGTGCCCAATTCTCGCTGCACTGCTCTCCAAAACTGTGATGTAAACTGCGTGCCCCGATCTGATATGATGGACACTAGCACACCGTGTAGGTGAACAATCTCGCGGATATAAATCCCAGCCAACTGCTCTGAAGAATAATTGGTACCCACTAGAATAAAATGCGCGGACTTGGTCAACCGATCCACAATCACAAAAATAGCATCAAACTTCCTCAAGGTCCTTGGAAGCCCAACTACAAAATCCATGCTAATACGCTCCTATTTCCACTTCGGAATTTCAAGCTTCTGAAGTAATCCTCCCGGTATGCAGTCGCATAATGCACCACATAACAAGTCTACGATTGCATAATGTACCACAAATTTCATCAAATCTTGCCTCACATCGGCTTCACTCTATGGCCATTACTCCTACCTCAGTGCATTGTTCAACCCAAAAAGTCTGAGCCGCGGCTCGCAAGCCCGCCGAAAGAAATTTCTATAACCTTTGTACCAATTGATCCACCTCGGCACCACAAAAACCTAATTTCCGTAGCAAATATTCTCTGGGTTCGTTACACATAAGTCAACTTCCGGTCTACCCTTTTCAACTTAGATTCTAAACCTTGGAACTAAGTGTTCCAAATCATTCCAAAACCTCACCGGGACCGAACCAAGTACCCCGGAAAGTCAAATAACAACCATAAATCAAAATTTCAGCAGTAAATGAGGGAACATGGTTATAATATGGAAAACGACCGGTCAGGTCGTTACACGACCACTATTGGTCCCAACAGTACCGACACAAAGCCAAAACACGATATCTATCATGACTGACATCTCAATTACTTTATCACATGATAAAAACACGGATATCAACAAAATAGAATCGCTATACGGTGCCATGGAATCAACCAGGTCATGATTCTCACGGTGCATGCCCTCACGCCCGTCACTTGGCATCTGCTTTACCTTAATACCAACCATATAAAATATAATTCGGGGTTTTGGACCCTGAGAACCAACTTTGAAAGTGTTACGTACCTCAATTCTGGCAAAACTCTACTCCAAAATTCCGTTGCCTCTCAATTCGTTCTCCAAACATCCTTAATCCAGCCACAAGAAGTACAATACAATCAATATAGGCTGAAGGGATCAATTCCACAACAAAAGTACTAAGTTATAGCCAAAATCTGAAATCGGCTCAAACCCGGCCATCGGGCCCACTTCTCGAAATCCGACAAAAGTCACAAAACCCGAAAGCCCATTCATCCATGAGTCTAACCATACTAATTTTACCAAAATGCGACACCAAATGGTCATTCAAATATCCAAAATCCATTCTCCAAATCCCTAGCCTCAAACCCCCGAATTTCAAGTCAACACCACACAATCTAGGTGGGAAAAACAATGGGGAAACAAGATTATTGATCAAAAACGAGTACAAGAAGCTTACCTCAACAATCCCCTCGAAAATACTCTCTAAAATATCCCAAGTCCGAGTTCAAAATGTTGAAATGAGAATAAAATCGCAGCCCTTATTTTTCAACATTCTGCCCAGGCTTTTCGCACCTGCGACCACTTATCCGCACCTGCGGGACCGCTTCTATGGTTAATCATCTGCTTTTACGGAAACCACTTAAGTCACTGGGCTCGCACCTGCGGAGGCGCTTCTGTTGCCCTTTGTCCACTTCTGCATAAACAGCCAAACCTTCAAACTTCGCACATGTACCCCTCTCGCCGCATCTGCATCCTCGCAGGTGCGAAAGGAACATCGCACCTGCGACCACTACCTTCTCCACCTAGCCCGCTTCTCCCACTCTCTTCCCACTTCTGCAAGCTCGCACCTGCGGTGCCCACTCTGCAGGTGCTGTTACACCAGTAACAGCAATACATCAGTTGATTCAACAACTCAAAACCAAGTCTGTTAACCACCCGAAATCAACACGAGGCCCACGAGACCTCAACCAAACATACCAACAAGTCCTAAATCACGATACAAACTTAGTCAAATCCTCAATTAACCTCAAAAAACATCAAAAACAAGAATTACACATGGATTCAAGCTTAATGAACTTCGAAATTTCTAAATTCTACAAACGACGCCAAAACCTATCAAATCACGTCTTATTGACCTCATATTTTGCACACAAGTCATAAATGAGCCCACGAATCTACTACAACTTTCGGAATCTTAAGCTGACCCTGATGTCCAAAAGTCCACTCCCGGCCAAGCTTCCAAAATTCAAACTTTCGCCATTTCAAGCCTAATTCTACAACAGACCTCTAAATCACAATACGGGCACGCTCTGAAGTCCAAAATTACCCAATAGAGCTATAAAAATTCATATCAGAGATCGTTTACACATAAGTCGACATCAAGTCGACTTTTCCAACTTAAGCTTTCAATTAAGAGACTAAGTGTCTCAACGCACTCTGATTTCTCTCCTGACATGAACAAACTAACCCGCTAAGTCATAAAGCAATAGTGAAGTACAAAAATGAGCAGAAAAGGGGGGAGAGCAGGGCTACGACTCTCGAAACGACCGACTGGTTCATTACATTCTACCCCTCTTAAACAAACGTTCATCCTCTAACGGGTCTAGAAACATACCTGGAGTTCCAAATAGGTGTTCGATATCTGCTCAGCATCTCCCGCTCGGTCTCCCAAGTAGCCTCCTCAACCGGAAGACCTCTCCACTGCACCTTTACTGAAGCTATATACTTTGACCTCATCTTCCTAACCTACCGGCCTAGAATAGCCACCGGCTCCACATCATAAGTCAAATCACCATCCAACTGAAGCATGATGAAATCCAAAATATGAGATGGATCGCATATGTACTTCCAGAGCATAGAAACATGAAATAGTGGATGCACACTCGGCAAGCTAGGTGGCAAGGCAAGCTTGTAAGCCATCTCCCCAATCCTCTGAAGTACCTCAAAAGGCCCAATGAACTGAGGGATCAACTTGCCCTTCTTCCCGAACCTCATAACACCCTTCATGGGTGAAACCTTCAGCAGAATCTTCTCCCCAATCATGTAAGACACATCATAGACCTTCCTGTCGGCATAACTCTTCTATCTAGACTGTGCTGTGCGAAGCCGCTCCTGAATCAATTTATCCTTGTCCAGTGCATCGTGAACCAAGTTTGTGTCCAAAGGACTAGCCTCACCGGGCTCAAACCAATGCACCGAAGATCTACACCGCCTCCCACACAAAGACTCGTACGGGACCATCTAGATGCTCGACTGATAGTTGTTGTTGTAAGAAAACGCTGCGAGTGGCAGAAATCGGTCCCATAAGCTCCCAAAATCAATGACACAGGCACATAGGATATCCTCCAATATTTGAATAGTGCATTCGGACTACCCATCCGTCTAAGAGTGAAATGTTGTACTCAACCCCACTTGAGTGCCCAACTCTCGCTGCACGACCCTTCAAAACTGCGTGCCTCTATCTGAAATGATGGAAACTGGCACACCATGAAGGTGAACAATCTCTCTGATGTAGATCTCAGCCAACCGATCTGAAGAATAAGTAGTACCCACTGGAATGAAGTGCGTAAACTTTGTTACCTAATCCACAATTACCCAAATAGCATCGAACTTCCTCGAAGTCCGTGGGAGCCAAACTACGAAATCCATGATGATCCACTCCCACTTCCACTCTGGAATCTCTAACCTCTGAAGCAAGCCACCTGGTCTCTGATGCTCATATTTTACCTGCTGATAGTTAAGGCACCGAGCTACAAACCCCACTATGTCCTTCTTCATACCTCCTCCCCCAATAGTGCTGCATTAAGTCCTAGTACATCTTCGCGGCACTCGGATGAATGGAATACCGTGAACTGTGGGCCTCCTCAAAAATCAACTCATGTAGCCCATCCACATTGGGCACATATATCCGACCCTGCATCCTCATTACCCTATCATCCCCAATAGTCACATCTCTAGCATAACTGTGTTGAACCTTCTCCTTGAGGGCAAGCAAAGGAGGATCATCATACTGGCGCTCTCCGATGCGATCAAATAAGGAAGACCGAGAAACCACACAAGTGAGAACCCGGCTAGGTTCTACAATATCCAATCTCACAAACAGGTTGGCCAAGGTCTGAACATCAACTGCAAGAGGTCTCTCCCCAATGGTAATAAATGCAAAGCTACCCATACTCACTGCCTTTCTACTAAAGGATGATACAGAATGGTGATGTCATAGTACTTTATAGCTCCATCCATCTCCTCTGCCTCAGATTAAGATCCTTCTGTTTGAACAAGTGCTGGAGGCTCCGATAATTCGTAAACACCTCACAAGACACACCATAGAGATAATGCCTCCAAATCTTCAATGCATGAACGATGGAAGCTAGCTCGAAGCTTCAACTGGCTTGAAGTATAAGCAATCACTCTACTGTCCTACACCAGAACACAACCAATACCGATCCTAGAAAGATTATAATATAATGTATAAGAACCACAAACTGATGGTAGAACTATAACTGGAGCTATGGTCTAGGAAATCTTGAGCTTCTGAAATCTCTCCTCACACTCATCCGACCACCGGAAAGGAGCACCCTTTTGGGTCAATTTGGTGAAGGGCGATGCAATAGATGAGCAACCCTCCACAAAGCGACGATAATAACCGTCCAAGCCAAGAAAGCTCCGAATCTCCATAGCTGAGGACGATCTGGGCCAACTCTGAACCGCCTCTATCTTCTTCGGATCCACCTGAATACCCTCACTGGACACTATGTGCCCAAGGAATGCCACTGAGCTGAGCTAAAACTCACACTTGGAGAACTTGACATAAATTTTCTCATCCCTCAGCCGCTACAACACAACCCTAAAATGCTGGGCGAGCTACTCATGATTATGAGAGTACACCAGGATATCGTCAATGAACACAATAACAAATAAGTCGAGATAAGGCTGAAATACATTATTCATCAGATGCATGAACGTTGCTGGGGCGTTGGTCATCCCAAAAGACATCACAAGAAACTCATAATGACCATAACAAGTCATGAAAGCTGTCTTAAGAATGTCTGAGTACCGAATCTTCAACTGGTGATACCCCGACCTCAAATCAGTCTTGGAGAACACCCTCGCTCCCTCAAGCTGGTCAAATAGATCATCAATACGCGGAAAAGGATACTTGTTCTTGATTATCACTTTGTTCAACTGCCTATAATCAAGGCACATTCTCATAGATCCATCCTTCTTCTTCACGAACAGAACCAGTGCACCCCAAGGTGACACAGCAGGCCTAATAAACCATTTCTTCAGGAGTTCCTGAAGCTGCTCCTTCAATTCCTTCAACTCAGCCGGTGCCATATGGTACGGAGGAATAAAAATGGGCTGAGTGCCCAGCACAAAGTCAATACCAAAGTCAATATCTCTGTCGGGCAACATGCCCTGCTGGTCTGCAGGAAACACATCCGGAAAATCTCGCACCACCAGAACAGAATCAATAGTAGGGGTCTCAGTCCTAACATTCCTTACAAAGGCCAAATAATATAAACAACCTTTCCCAACCATCCGCTGGGCCTTCAAGTATGTAATCACTCTACTGGTAAATAGTCTAAAGAACCTCGCCACTCGATCCTTGGTAATCCCGGCATCGCCAACGTCATAGTCCTAGCGAGATAATCCAAACAAGCATGACATGGATACAACCAGTCCATAAACAATATCACATCAAAATTAATCATACTAAGCAACAAGAGATCAACTTTAGTCTCCAATCCCCCAATAGTCACTACACATGACCGATACACACGGTCCATAATAATAATATCGCCTACCGGTGTAGATAAATGAACAAATGAAACTAAAGACTCACGGGCATAACCAGATAATGAGAAAAATATGATGATACATATGAATATGTGGAAATAGGGTCAAATAATACAGAAGCATCTCGGTGACCTACTAAGATAATACATGTGATCACTGCGTCTGAAGTAATAGCATCTGGTCTAGCAGGGAGTGCATAGAAATGAGCCTGAATGCCACCTGATTGGCCTTCCTCTCTAGGGCAACCCCAAGCTGACTGAGCTACACCCGAGATGGCTGGGCGGATGGTGAAGTAACTGTTGCTGAAATCGAAGGCTGACTCCTCTGCTGAGACGTACCTCCCGAAAGGCGGGGACAATGCCTCTTGATATGATCCAAATCTCCACACTCGAAGCAATCTCTCCCTGCAAATAGAGGTGGGGACTGAAGGGAGCCACGAGCACTAGGATAACTGCTAGAAGGACCTGGCATAGATGAACCCTGAGCTAATGGTGCATGAGACGGACTCTAAGCTGGAAGGGAACTAAGAGATAAGTGACCCTGCTGATAACTGTGAGAACCATGGCCAGATGATGCACCACGCTGAACTGGACGAGCCGTCTGAGCAAGCCTATAGGGACGACCCCTGCCGTAGTGGAACTGACCTCCAGAAGGAATACTACCAAAACTACCTGATCCACGAGACCTCATGGCCTCCCTCTCAACCCGCTCCTGGCTGCGGACCAACTTTATCTGCCAAGAAATGTCAACGACCTCATCAAAAGTAGCACCAAACAGGCTCTCTCTAGTCATAAGCACTCGCAACTAAAATGTGAGGCCATCAATTAACCTCCTGATCCTTTCTCTATCAGTGGGAACCAACCAAACCGCATGATGGGCTAAGTCAAAAAATCTCATCTTGTACTACATCATAGTCATATCCTCCTGATGCAACTACTCAAATTGTCTGTGCAACTCCTCTCTGCGAGACTGTGGCGCATACTTCTCCAAGAAGAGAACGAAGAAGTCCTGCCATGTAAGTGGCACTGCACCGACCAACATACGTCTCTCGTAAGCCTCCCACCAGGTGAAGGCAGCTCCAGTAAATTGAAAAGTAGTGAACGAAACCCCACTGGTCTCTATAATACCTGTTGTATGGAGGATCCTCTGACATCTGTCCAAGAAACCCTAGGCATCCTCCGACTCTGCCCCGCTGAAGGATGGAGGCTGAAGCCTACCAAACCTCACTAGTCTTCGCTGCTCATCATCAATCATAACAGGAACCACATGGGGCTGAGCAGCTACCACCGGCTGGGCTGGTAGTGCCCCCGGCTTCTGGAGTCCCTGTATCATCTGCTCGGGTGTACAGGCGGCGGGAGTCTGAGTACCTCCCCCGGCCTGAAGAGTGGCAGGTGTGTCCTGAGCCGAAACCACTTGAGCAAGGTTGGTGCAAACCGTGAGAATCTGAGTTAAGGCCTCCTGAAGGCATGGAATCACAATGGGCATAGGTGGTGCTTGAGATGGTCCCACAGGCTCATCTATAACTGGATCTGCTCCTGAAATGGGGAAACTGGGGCAACTGGTGTATCTGCAGTTACTGCCCTAACTGTTGTGCGAGCTGCACCTCTGCCCCTACCGCGACCTCTACCGGGACCTCGGCGTCTCACGGCTCTGACTGGTGGTACTGGTGGTTTCCCACCCTGGCCCTACCGCGACCCCACATGATTTGCATTACAATAATTCAAGAATGTGAAGTTTCCTAAGGGTTCGACAGTCTCTCGAAGAAACGTACAGACGGACTCTACTAAACATGCTCATGACGCTTTGATACGAACTTGTCACAACCCAAAATCTAACTGTCGTAATGGCACCTATCATGGAACTAGGCAAGCCACAACTTAACATCTCAACACAGTAAAATCTTTGAATCATAAAGACGGAAGCAATTTAATAATTAAGGAAAGCTTTTTTGAAAATAGAAATATCCAAAATACGATATAATCCATCCAAACACTAGGGTGTCACAGAGTACATGAGCCTCTAAAAAGGATACACTCCACTACAGTGTCTAGGAAGACAAAAAAACTGAAATACAGATAGAGATAAAGAAGGAGAGTCAAGGCCTGCGAACGCCATGCAGCTACCTCGATAGTCTTCGGGATCTGGCTCCTCAATCAACAGTTGTCGTGACCAGAAATGCCTGGATCTCCACACGAGGTGCAGGGAGTAATGTGAGTACAACCAACTCAGTAAGTAACAAGTTCAACCTTTGGACTGAAAGGTAGTGACGAACTCAACTGGTATAGTAAAAAATAGAAATAAATGTGCAGAAACGTAGGCATGGTTTCAAGTTAAATAGATAGTTCAAAACAGTAAAATAGATCAAGTCTGAACAATGTGAAGAATATAACTCTTATATTTTTACATGCCAATGCACATGCTATATGTGATGCACTATGCTGATAGGCTCATGTGCTCACGCCCTCAAATGCTCTACCACTAGGTACTGTATATGGCCCATACTGCCCAGGGAAGATCAATCCCGAAATATTTACATCACTGACCATCAGTCGTCTAGTTTCGAGGAAGGCCAATCCGGCATGTGAAGAAGATCCATCTCTAGGTATCAAATGCTTGGGACAAGATCCATGTCCAGGGAAGATCCATCCCTCAATCATATCAACTGCGCTCAATGGGGGTGTGTACAGGCTCCATAGGGGCTCCTACAGCCCAAGCGCTATAATAAAATTAGTTTAACTACTACGACGTGCATCCTGATCCCATAACTGTCACTCATAATCAGGCTTTCGGCCTCACTCAGTCATCAATCTCTCCAGTCTCACTCACAGGCTCACAATGTCATGAAAACTAGCCTGAAACAATGATATGTATCAACAAATATCAACTAAGACTAAGATATAATATGAAATGAATGAATATGAATGAGTACGTAATATCAATGAAATCATTATGGTGACAGCAAGAAACGACCACTATGGGTCCCAACAGTACCTGCACAAAGCCTAAACATGATATCTAGCATGATTGACAACTCAATTACTTTATCACATGATGAAAAAACATATATCAACAATATAGAATTGCTATACCGTGCCATAGAATCATTCAGGTGACAATTATCACGGTGCACACCCACACACCCGTCACTTGGCATGTGCGTCACCTCAATACTAACCATATAACACATAATTCGGGGTTTCTTACCCTCAGAACCAAGTTTGAAACTGTTACTTACCTCAATCCGAGAAAAACTCTACTCCAAAATGGCTTTGCCTCTCAAATCGGTCTCCAAACGTCCTGAATCTAGCCACAAGTAGTATAATACAATCAATATAGGCTAAAGGGACCAATTATAGCCAAAATTCGAAATCTGCTCAAACCCGTCCACCGGGCCTATGTCTCGAAATCTCACAAAAGTCACAAAACCCGAAAGCCCAATCACCCACGAGTCTAGCCATACCAATTTTATCAAAATCCGACACCAAATGATCATTCAAATCCCCAAACTCCATTCTCCAAATTCCTAGCCTCAAACCCCCAAATTGCACCTCAACACCACACAATCTAGGTGGAACAAACAATGGGGAAACAAGATTATTGATAAAAAACGAGTACAAGAAGCTTACCTCTAAAATCCCCTCAAAAATCCTCTCCAAAATCGCCCAAGTCCGAGTTCAAAATGTTGAAATGAGACTAAATTCACGAACCTTTGTTTGTAAAAATCCTGCACAGGATTTTCGCACCTGCGACCACTTACCCACACCTACAGGAACGCTTTTGCGGTTAATCCTCCGCTTTTTCGGAAACCACTTAAGTCACTAGGCTCGCACCTACGCTCCAGGTCTTGCACCTGCAAAGGTGCTTCTACGACCCTTTGTCTGTTTCTGCATAAATAGCCAAACCTTCAAACATCGCACCTGCGCCCCTCTCGCCTTATCTGTGTCCTCGCATGTGCGGAAAGAACATCGCACTTGCGACCACTACCTTCTCCTCCTTGCCCGCTTTTGCAGCTCTCTTCCCGCTTCTGCGGGCTCGCACCTGCGGTGTCCACTGCGTAGGTGTGATTACACCAGTAGCAGCAATACTTTAGCTGCTTCACCAACTCAAAACAAAGTCCGTTAACCACCCGAAATCAACCTGAGGCCCTCGGGACCTCAACCAAATATACCAACATGTGCTAAAGCATGATACAAACTTAGTCTAATCATCAATTCACCTCAAACAATATCAAAAATACGAATTACACACGGATTCTCCAAATTCTACAAACGACGCCAAAACCTATCAAATCACGTCCGATTGACCTCAAATTTTGCACACAGGTCAACCTACTGCAACTTTCGGAATTAGAATCCAACCACGATATCAAAAAGTCCACTCCCGGCCAAACTTTCCAAAATTCCAACTTTCGTCATTTCTAGCCTAATTCTACTACGGACCTCTAAATCACAATCCAGACACGCTCCTAAGGCTAGGATTACCCAACGGAGCTAACATAACTATCAATATTCAAATCTGAGGTCGTTTACACATAAGCCGACATCCGGTCGACTTTTCTAACTTAAGCTTTCAATTAAGAGACTAAATGTCTCAACTCACTCTGAATTCTCTCCGGACCCAAACCAACTAACCCGATAAGTGATAAAGCAATAGTGAAGTACATAAATGAGAAACAAAGGGGGGAGGGGGAGGGGCGAGAGGCTACAACTCTCGAAACGACCGGCCGGGTCTCTACAATATCGATAGATACACTTTATAAGTGTGGCATTTGATTAGACTCATCGGCCACAGTTTTTAAGACCACCCTTAAAAAGCGTGTTCTTAAAATATAAAGATTACACTTTTAAGTGTTGCCAATACACAAATTATCTGGCAACGCTAATTAATTATAATGCAATATTTTTGAAGAGTTGTTATGTTGTTATACTAATTGTAACTCTTTATAAGCGTAGTCTAAAAATTTCTTATATAATATTTCCCTCAAAATTGCCCCATAAATATTAGAATTAAAGAAAATATTTCCCCCCCAATACGAGACAATGAAATCATCGTCCAAAGAATACTAGTGGGAAAACTTTCCCCGATTCTTATCTCTCCACTGCCGCTTCACCTTCATTGCCTCCCTTAACCTAATTCTGTAATGACCCGGCCGGTTGTTTTGAGGGTATTAGCCTCGATCCCCTATTTACTGCTTCTCCCATATCTATATTTCTATTGTGACTTTTCGGGAGCTTTCGTTTTGGTTTTTGGCGTGTTTTGGGACACTTAGTCCATAAATGGGGGTTTAAGTCTCAGAATTATGACTGTAATTAGAAGTGTGTGAAGAAGACTCCGGAACAGCATTCCGTTGGTTCTATTACCTCCGTTAGGTAATTTTGGACTTAGGAGTGTGTCTAGACTGGGAATGTGAGGTATGTAGCTAATATAGGCTTGAAATGGCGAAGATTGAACTTTTGAGAAGTTTGACCGGGGGTTGACTTTTTGATATGGGGGTCAGATTCTGATTTCGGAAGTTGGAGTAGGTCCATAATTGGAATATGACTTGTGTGCAAAATTTGAGGTCAATCGGATGTGGTTTGGTAGGTTTCGGCGTTGTTTGTGGAATTTGTCAGCTTAGAAGTTCTTTAGGCTTGAATCCGGGTGTAGTTTGTGTTTTGATGTTGTTTTGAGTGATTCGAAGGCTCGACTCAGTTCATATGCTATTTTGGGATGTGTTGGTATTTTTGGTTGAGGTCCCGGGGCCTTGGGTGAGTTTTCGGTTGTTAACGGATCATTTTTGGACTTGGCTTGATAGCTGAAGTCTGGTAACAGCAGGTTCTGGTTTCCTTGTACGTGATTGCAGGGATTCATTCGCGATCATGTAAGCTTATTTTGGGCAGAGGTGAGTTTGTTCTACGTGATCGCAGAGTTAGGAAACGATCACGTATGTGTGCAAAGTTGTGCTTCGCGAACGCATGGCTAAGGTCGCGTTCGCGTAGAAGGATTTGAGCAGGAGGGGAGGCGTGGCCAATGCTCTACGTGATCGCGTGAGGCAGGATACGATCGCTTCAGTATGAGAGTTAGTGATCCGTGATCGCGTGGTGATTTCTTAATCTCGTAGGGTAAAAAAGTTGGTCAGCATAGTTATGCTTCAGGCTGTATTAATTTCATAAACGAGGGTTTGAACCCACTTTGCATATTTTGAGCTAGAGAACACGGAATTGGGCGATTCTTGAAAGGAATTTCGTGGCGTTGATTAGGGTAAGTGATTCCTACTTGGTTTTTGTTAAATCCCATGATTTCATCTTTAATTGTGTCATCTAATTTATGATTTGGGGTGAGAAATTATGGAAAAAGGAGAAGAACTCTTGAGTTGGGATTTTGAGGTTTTGAATGGAATTTTGTTATCGGATTTGAGTAAATTTGGTACGGTTAGACTCGTGAGTGAATGGGCTTTCGGGTTTTGTGACTTTTGTCAGATTTCAAGACGTGGGCTCGGGAGCCGGGCTCGGGCCAATTTTGGCTTTTTGGCTATAATTTAGTACCTTTTTTATGGAATTGATCCCTTTAGCCTATATTGATTGTATTGTTCTAATTGTGGCTAGATTCGGGACGTTTAGGGACCAATTTGAGAGGCAAAGGTATTTCAGATTAGATATATTCTCGGTCTTAGGTAACTAAAAGTCTTAAATCTAGTTTTGAGGGTATGAACCCCCGAAAATTTATATAATGTGAATAATTGGGGGTGACACACATGCTAGGTGACGGGCGTGCGAGCGTGCACCATGAGGGATCGTTACTTGCTCCGTCCCGTGAGACTGTAAAGTCGAATAGCCATTGCTATTACTTGTTTTCCTTGTCTTTGATAAATTGACTGCCTTTCATGTTAGAAACGATGCTTAGGCCATATGATATCACTGTTAGGACCAGCAGTGGTTGTTTACTTGTTGAATTAATTGCTAATTGTTGTCTTGTACTCAGTCATGGTTTGACTTGCGTATCATAACTCAGCCTCTTCTTGATTTTGTTGATATACTATGCTATCTTTGTTTGGGATAATCTTTGTGATATCCGAGAGCCCGAGAGACTAGAGAGGTTGATGAATGAGTGAGGCCGAGGGCTTGTCTGTGAGGTATTGATACTATGGCACGTGAGTTGTCCGTGCATATTTTAGCTCTTGGACTGAAAGGAGCTCTTTCGGAGTCTGCACACCCCCAGTGAGCGCAGGGTCCTATTGAGTGTGAGTACTAAGGGCTGAGAGCCGAGCGATTGAACTTTTGTGACGAGTTGAGTGTCTGTTGCCCTAAGAGGCTGTACCTATTTTTCATTTGTTGATGCACTTAGTTACTATCTGTCATTGTTGTGAAATTTCTGAAAGATTCTATATACAAATTACTTGCACTGTAATTGTATAAATTGATTTGACTTGACTACCGGATTTGAAAGCATGTCTATTCTTTGTTGGAATTATTAATAATGAACTGTATTTGTATAGCTCGTCACCACCTTCTCAGTTCTTTATTTATTTCTGTTAATCTTTGTTATTTTCGAGAACCCGAGAGACTAGAGAGGTTGATTACTGTGTGAGGCCGAGGGCCTATCTGTGAGGTACTGATACTATGGCCCGTGAGTTGTCCGTGCAACACGTGAGTTGTCTGTATGGTTCCACATATTGTTACAATAGCACGTGAGTTGTCCGTGCAGCACGTGAATTGTCCGTGCATATTTTAGCTCTTGGACTGAAAGGAGCCCATTCGGAGTCTGCACACCCCCAGTGAGCGCAGGTAACTATTGAGTATGAGTACTAAGGGCCGAGAGCCGAGCGATTGAACTGTTGTGACGAGTTGAGTGTCTGTTGTCCTTAGAGGCTGTACATATTTTCCATTTGTTGATGCACTTAGTTGCTATCGGTTATTGTTGTGAAATTTTTGAAAGATTCTATATACATAATACTTGCACTGTAATTGTATAAATTGATTTGACTTAACTACCGGATTTGAAAGCATGTCTATTCTTTGCTGGAATTATTGAAAATGAACTGTATTTGTATAGCTCGTCACCACCTTCTCAGTTCTTTATTTATTTTTGTTACTTGCTGAGTTGGTTGTACTCATGCTACACCCTGCACTTTATGTGCAGATCTAGGTGTGTTTGATCACGGAGGTCATTGAGTTCGCGCGCGATTGAGTACCGGAGACTACGAGGTAGCTACCGGCGTCCGCAGACCTTGTCTCTCCTTGTATGTTTTCTTTCTTTTCAGTATTGATATTCAGACACTATTTGTATTAGACTGGATATTTAGATGCTCATGATTCAGTGACTCCTCGATGTCGGGCTATGTTTCTACACTTATGTTTTAATTGGGTTTTACACCCGTTTTATGAAAAACTTCGATTATTTTAAATGTCTTAATTCATTTTTGTTAAATTTTGAAAGTGTTTTTGGAAAGGTCGGCTTGCCTAGTACCATGATAGGCGCCATCATTACGGGTTAGGTTTTGGGTCGTGACAAATTCATTGCTTGCCATTCATTGCTCCATGTGTCTTCCAGATTACTCTCACATATAGCAAATCTTCATCCCTTTATCTCTTGGTAAGTATTTCTTTTGCTCAAAACTTTTCCGTTTTTTCCAATTTTTAGTTTTGTTCTTATAGTTTAAGATTCAATTTTTCTAGTTTCTTACTAATGGGGATGAAAAATAATCTTCTATTGTGTACAATATCTGGGTATCTTGGTACAATCTTTGTTTTATACTCAAAGTTTTGAACTTTTTCTAATTTTAGATTCTTGCTAAAAAGAAGTAATTTTGTTTGTTTAGTTTTTGGGTATCAAAGTTTTTATTTATTTTTACTAATTTCATATTCTTCGGCTGAAAAAAGTAATATTTTTGTTTAATTTTTGATATTTTTGTATAGTCTTCGATCTTATACTTAAAGCTTCAGTTTGTCTAACTTAATATCGATGACGTGGATAGAAGTTATTTTTTTTTGTTTGTATAATTACTGGGCTTTGTATAGTCTTTATTTTATACTCAAAGTGTGGTAGGTCCTGAGGGAAGTCATAGCAGGGGCTGGCTATAAATTGGGTGGAAAGATCTAGCATGTGTGTTGGACAGCAAAAGGGAGTTTTAGATCTATGTCTGATGAAAACTTTAGATGACTATACATGGTTTATTACAAGTCAGTACTGCTAATAATGTCTGTACTCATTTGCTCAAGATCTTAAAACTAGAGTTGTATGCAGTGGTTGGGGGGAAAATTTGAGTGATATAGGGCGGGGAAAAAGAAGAACTAAAACGTATTTTTTAATCATGCGTGATGTCTGAATCAACCAAGCCACGTTTTCACCTAAAACATATTTTTCTAATATTGTGCGAACATTTTGATTAGTAAAATTACTTAATTTTGTTGATAAACAAGCCATTGATGGGTTAACTTGGCAACTAGATTATCTCAAATTGAAAAACTCGTGCATCTAAAATTATGTCACTTTCGGTGGAGCTTTGTTCTACAAATTACTTTCAATGGCTAAGAATCTAAAATTTCATTACGTGCATCTAGCACTTTATGCGCCAGCTTTACTGTATATTCCTTTGCATTAGGACCCCAAATGAATGCATTGGTAGCTTGTGAGTCTTCCTTGTAGTTGTGGTCAAGCTTTAATTTACCGTTAAACTCCTATTGTCTCAAAGTTTGTTCATATAATTTTGGGTATCTTTGTATTGTCTGCTAATCATTTTTAGTTTGTCTAGCTTTATGATAAATGAGGTTGAAAAAATAATCTTTATTTTTGTATACTTTCTGGTTAAATTTATATAGTCTTTGTTTGTATTTAAGTATTTAACTTTTTTTCTTCTAAATTCATATTCTTATGTTGAAACAAAGTAATTATTTTGTTTAATTTCTGGGCATCAAAGTTACCTTTTACTAATTTCAAAATATGACTAGTTCTGGAGTTTCTTCTTTAGAGTTGAAGAAATCAGAAATTGCTAGTTAGATTTTTATATCTTAAATTCTTTTAATTATTTAATATTTGTACGAACAAAACACCTTTTGGGTGTTAGTATACTTGCCAATGTGCACATGATATTTTTTGGTGCTCAAATTGCAATAGTAAGTCATGTTGTAAGTTAAGTCTTGTTATAAGAGATGGTCTCCTTCCAATACCTGTAACGACCGGAACAGTCGTTTTAAGCTCTAGCACGTCGTTCAGCAGTTTGAGGCCATGATCAACTTCATTTCAGGTATTATGACTGGTACGCGTGGTCGGAACTGAAATTTTAGAAGATCAGAGTTGATTTGAAAAGACAATTCTCATTTCGGAAGCTTTAAGTTGGAAGAATGGACTAAGGTTGAATTTTTTAGTAAACGATCTCGGAATCGAGATTTAAAGGTTCCAACAGGTTTGTATGATGAATTCGGACTTGGAGGTATGTCCGGATCGGGTTTTGGATGATCCGGGAACGTTTCGACGCCTATTGTGGAAGTTGGCATTTTGGAAGAATTTCATAAATTTGAGTTGAAGTGCATTTCAATGTTATCAATGTCCGTTTGAGATTCTGAGTCTGGGAATAGCTCTGTATGGTGATTCTGGTATTGGGAGCGTGTCCGAAAGTGGATTCGGAGGTCCGTACGTCATTTTGGAGTCATTTGGCTAAAGTTAGAAATTTTAAGGTTTTTAAGAAGTTTGACCGGGAGTCGACTTTTTGATATCGGGCTCATAATCATATTCCAGAAGTTGGAGTAAGACCGTTTCATGATTTAAGACTTTCACGCAAAATTTGGTGTCATTCCGAGTAGTATAAGTATATTTCGGCGCGTTCAGAGTAAGTTTGAAGAATTTAAAATTTGTAAGTTGAATCAATTAGGTTTGGGGTATGATTCTTAATTTGGATGTTGATTTACACGTTCCGGGAGTTCGAGCGAGTTTGTTTTATGATTTTAAACTTGTGGGTATGTTCGGACAGGGCCCCGAGTGTTAACCGGATGAGGCTCGGACCAATTTTGAGAGTTGGAGGAAGAGCTGAAGCTTCCAGCTTATGGTATGATCGCACCTGCGTATGGGTAGCCGCAGGTGCGAGCCTCCAGTCGCAGGTGCCAAATAGAGGAGCTGGTCAGCAACCGCAGACGCAGAGTATTTTAGTGCACCTGCGAACACGCAGGTGCGAAGGATTGGCGCGCAGAAGCGGATGGATGAGCAGGAGCAAAGGGATAGGCGCACCTGCGATTGCGCAGAAGCGAGCCATTGTCCACAGGTACAGTACAAAGACAAAAGGGAGTGTAACTCCGCAGGTGCGAAAATCGCAGAAGCAGAACCTTCATTTAAGTTCGGAGTTGCGTATGTTCAGCCCGTTTTCTTCATGTTTTGGGCGATTGTGGAGCCTTTTGAGAGGGGATTTCAACTAGGAACTTGAATGTAAGTTAGTTCATCATACTTTGAGTTAAATTCATAGATTATGGATAGATTATAACCGGTAAATCTTGGAAATCAAGGGTTTAGATGAAAAACCTAGATTTTTATAAAAATAAGATTTTTACCACGAATATGGTTATGGAATTGGATAGAAATCATATGTTTGAGTTCATTAGGTTATGGGTAATGATTATCTTCGAAAACTTTCGAAATCCGGGCACGTGGGCCCGAGGGTGATTTTATCGACTTTTCGAACAGAGTTGGGAATTGTTGTAAATAGGATTATAATGAGTATTAGAGTATATATTTATGGATTTGCTTACTTATTGTCTAGTTTTGGAGCGTTGGGCATCCATTTGAGTTGATTGAATGGCCTGGGAGCCGGTTATGGAACTACGGAGGGAGGTAAGTCTTCTTTCTAATCTTTTAAGGGGGAATTAACCCCATAAGTGAACTAAATTATTGTGTTCTTCTATTTTGTGGGGGCTATGTACGCAAGAGGTGACAAGAGTTTGTATGTAGCTACTAGTTATGCCTACGTTCAGGTAGTTTTAGGCTCACATCATACCTTGTTGATATTTTTATTGATTATGTTTATTATTTTCCTTGAGAGGGAACGAGATTAAAGCATGCTTATTAAATGTTTTGAAAGAAGTTGAAATTGAAGAACTTAAGATTTAAAAGGTATTATTTGAACTTCGTAATTTCGAAAAGAATTGAGGAATAATATAATAGCTGAAGAAATCTAAGAGTAACCGCGCCGCATGTATGTTTCGTGAGCGGGTGATTTCATTAAAAAGTTTCAAGTTGCATTTTTAGTTTTTTGAAAACAATCAAGAAAGAGATATGATTTAAATGTTAAACGTATATTTGGCCGTGTCGCAGGTATGATTCGCGAGCGGGGTATTTCATTAAATTTATATTTGTCCGCGTCGCATGTATGATTCGCGAGCGGGGACTGCGTCACATGTATGATTCACGAGCGGGGAAATTTATAGATGCATCTATGGTTCACGCCATTCGACCCTCTGGTAGTGCATAGTTTAAATATTTATTGGATCGGGCCTTACGACCTCGGCATAATTTGCACATGCTTGTGTTCTTTGCCTTGAAATTTATAAATAATGATATTGCCTCCTCGACCTGAGTTAAATTGTTAAATAATGGGAGATAAATTTGGACATTTCTTAACTTTAAAAGGACTGCTTTCTTACTTCAAAATATTGAGCTTGCAACCTTCATATAATCCATACTTAATTATATCATTGATATCCTATTTATAGCCCATAGTAAGTGTCGAAGTCGACCCCTCGTCACTACTTCTTCGGGGTTAGGCGGGATACTTAATGGGTACGCGTTGATTTACATACTCATACTACACTTGCTGTATATTTTTGTGCATGTACACATATGTTTAGCAGCCTTGTAGGCGCAGAGGCGCGATTATGGCGGGGACTTAGGTGAGCTGCATTCTATATGACGCTCCGCAGCCAGCAGAGTCTCCTTCAGAGTATTGTATTTTCCTTCCTGTCCAAATTTGTACTATGGACAGTTATTGTATTTTATTTTAAACTCCTAAAAAAGGCTCATGCACTTGTGACACCTGGTTCTGGGATGATTATGGGGTTTTCAGTATTGATGTTTGAAGATATTGTTATTTATTCCATAAATTCATCTTTTTACTAGATAAATTGAAGTAAATTTATGATTTCAAAAATATTAAAAAGAGAATTTAATTAACTTTTTAGTGTTGGCTTACCTGACAGTGGTGTCCGGTGCCATCACGACCTTTAACGGATTTTGAGTCGTGACAACATGGTATCAGAAGACTAGGTTCACTTAGGTCTCACGAGTCATGAGCGAGTCTAGTAGAGTCTTGCGGATCGGTACGGAGACGTCTGTACTTATCTTCGAGATGCTATATGGCTGTTAGGAGCACTTCCCCTCTTGATTCCTCATCGTGCAATTTGATTCCTCTGAGGCTTATGCCTTAATTTCCTTCACATTCAATCTTATGCGACGTGAAGTGCTTGCTATTGATCGAGAATCAAGGAATTGTAATGGTACTACAGATGTGGTGCGAGATGTTTCTCCCTGCATAGTTGTTTGGGCTATTGTCGTCGCCTTATTGAAGGATATTCACTTCTGAGAGCTTTGAGGCTATGCACAGGTTGCTATGATGCTCATGAATTGTTATCGCACAGTATTGAGGTGATGGTAGGATGCTTGCCTATGTCTCGGGGCAGTGAATGACTTGAAAGGAGGTTTACTCAATGCATGATTCAGAGATTTGGTATTTTACTTCCGACAAAGGAAAGGCAATCGAACTAAGAATGTTCAGAGTTGGGTTGATGGAGTAGCGGGACACGATATTTTCAAGCATGGTGGAATCTTCGCCTGTGATGTGGCGTCATCGTCCTTGATTGGTTAATGTGTTAAGTTCGCCGGTGTTATAGTGTCCTTCAATTCGCCTTGGGGCAGAGTATTATAAATGGTGCCAGGAAAGCGACTGTCTGAGGTCGCAGTGTGCAGAGGTTCAGGATCGAATCGGCATTCCTGGTACTGATGGCTCGAGAAAGATGATTTCCAGAAGGGTTTAAAGTTGATAGCGATCTATCGGTTCAAGTGCTACAAAGATAGATTTTGATTTAAGGCAACAACTGGGCAGCGAAGGATGAGAAAGGACATGTAGGAGGTGTCTTGTGGTGGTTAAGTTCCTAGAAGGCCAAGTGTGAGAAACAGAAGTCGAGTAGTATCTTAAAGGAGAGGGTTTGACCAAAGTAGGAGAGTGGCAAGGTAGCATGTGGGTTATGAGGTAGGATAGCTACACGTCTTGAGGAAAGTTTAGAGTGGTTTGGGATTCATGGTGGTCAGTGACTAGGTCTACGAACCTAATTTGGAATATTGGCTGCTATATTGAGTAAGATTGGGTGTGACTTTAAGGAGTTGCTTGATATGAAGAAGGATACAACATGACTTTCCACGGTGGGTTATCTCCTGTGAGTAGGTTACCGGTCGCGTAGTGTTGATGAAGCTTCTGTGAAGAATTCTACTGGCTACCCAGTCTGAGATTGAATATGTAAATGTGACTAGTGGTTCGGAGTGTTCATTAAAGGTTAATGGAAGGATTTCGAGGAATTTGGCGGGTTGATTGTGCTAGATCATTCCGATGATAGAAGAATCTTGGTGAGTTCCAGATTTATGCAACAGTAGCTTCAAGCTAAGTAGGAGAGTCCCACTGCCTCCAGTTGGATTGCATGGTCGTCTATTTGTAATATTTCTGGTTATCGGCATATTGATGGGTTATTACGACTAAAGAAAGAGAACATCAGTAGTAATTTGAGCAAGCGATTTGAGGAATGTGTGCTACAGTTGGCCTTTTCGATTCATGCTCAGGTTTTTGGAAGACTCAGGATTTATACTTCGTGTAGAGGCGAGTTACAAGAAAGTTGATTCAGCCGGGTGCTTCTTTGAGAGGGTGCTCATGTGCTAGCAGAGCCTTGGAGTTGATTATATTCGGGACCAAGTCAGAGTAGGTGATTCTCAATAACGGTCCTAGTAGATTCAAAAGGCGTGGTGTCTAAGGATTTCGAGTCCATGGTATGGTTGAATATCGAGCTTTTGAAACGGATTATGATAAAGAATCTTGGAGTGTTCCGTGTTACCTTTGGTCTACGGGGTATCATGTAACTTTGGATTTATAGAAGAGTCATCAGAATGGGTATATCAGCTGAAGATGTGATTATACGCACAAAGAGGATATGAAATGGTCAGTGGGTTTTGGGGACAGTGTGGTCTCGTGAAATGGGGTCACTCGGGATGAGTGCGGATTGAGTTTGTTATATTGATAAAGGAGCTGCTGTTATTTCTAAAGAAGATCCAGAGTAAATTATGAGAAGTCAGGTTTGGGTTAGCCATGGTTGAATTGGCATGATGGTGGGAGTGATCAGTTTCTCCAGCATGATTAAATTATGCATGTGATTTGGAGCGGCGTGCGCGAGGATTGACGGTCGTCGTAATTGATTGTATTTGGATGCATTCGGGTATTATGGCATGTTATGTGTGGGTAGGTCCCGGAAGAGTTATGGTGGCTAGACCACTATTTGAGCATTTGTGTGTTCTACGATTATGAGAATTCGGTCATGTGTTGCAATGATTCTCCTTAAACGAGTAAAGTGAAATGTTCTACAAATTGAGCGGCACAAAATTTGAAAGTTAAGGATCAAGGTTGCAGTTTGGTGTTGACAAGAATGTTAAAGAGCTCGGATGAGCGGGAAAGGATTCAGATGGTTAGAGTAAGCTGGTATTGTCTTTAGCGTCACCTGAGATCGGTGTCCTGTGTAAGAGGCTTTGCGTAGTGATTTCGGATTTTTGAATTGCTTTACAACGTTGGTGCGGTCGGTAGTATGAATGTACATACTTGTTACCTGGTACGGAAGGTCATGGGAGCATATCCCACGGGAAGATTGTATAAGTGTGACATGTAGTCACTTGATTGATTGAAGAATGGAAACCAAGTATGAAGATTTTGGTAATATCGCTAATTGGAAATCTATTCTTGGAGGGCGCTCAGTTCATTTGGTTGTGGACTGGGGAGGTGTTTTCCGGATATGATGGTTGTTCTTGTGTGTTATGGGGAAAAAGGTTATTATGAACCCTAGAGAGGTTATTAGCCTAGTACGGTGCGATCAGAATCGGCTTAAGGTTTGTGGATGGATTTAAATGTGAATAAAGGCTCTATGACAGACCAGATATGTTCCTTTCAGCATAGCGCTCCTTGTGGAGGAGTATTCGGAAGTTGGGTGTTATTTCGTCGTCCGCTATTTAATGTAATAAGATATTGTGCCGTGTGAGGTGTGAAACGGCTAGATATATTTCCTATGTGTTGAGGTTTCGCATGGCATTGGTGTTATGTGAGCGGGATGGCTCTCGAGATTCAGATCATATATCGTACCTTAGTTGTGCTTGAGTTTTGTGGCATTGTCTGTCCTCCCAGGGATGGTATTATGCGCGTAGCGTGCTTGTGGCCGATATTCGGGTATTTTATAGTAATGAGCATTCTAGCTCGGTAAGTAGTTCCTTATAGATTTTATGTGTGGATCGGGTAGCACGCCGCCACGGATATGTTGTTTGGATCGGGTTGCACGCCGCAACAGTGTGATGTTGAGTACAGTCCCCTATATTCTACTTTGTGTATTTAGGGTCCCATTGTCCGAGGAAGATTCGTAACACCTTTTCGGTTGTCTAATTAGTTATGTGGGTTGAGTAGTCCCTTCCAGAGATTCGTTTTCCTTGTGTATCACGTTAGAGTTTGTAGCTTATTGGCACATTGCGGCATCATATGAAACGTTTGGTCATGTATGGGGTGGCTTGTTGCTTGTGCAGCTTATACTGGGTGGGACGAGATTTTTGGATCTGGGATCAGTGCGATCGGATTATATGAAGTATATTAAAGAGCAAATACCATTAATTGGTTCATAATGGGGTGATGATTCTAGTCAAAGGGAGAGATTCAATGATTTGTTGACTCTAAAGTTGGTTATGAATTTTTACACATTTCTTTCGTTGTGGCGGTATTGGAAGAGTTGGAACAAGACTTATATATGTCATGAGGTGCATTGTGAGCATCAAATTCGTGGAATTTCGGCTATTGTTATCAGAGGATGTTATTATGGTCATATGAGCTATGTAGTGCATAGTGTGAATTCAGCAAAGGTACGCAATCATGTATCAGTGCATCTTGTAGTTATTGATACGGTGTCTGTATGATGAGAACAGGCCTGGCAGAAAATTCTGGATGTTGCAATTGGACTCTAAGGCTTATTTAGCTAAGTAAGAAGGGAGAAACTTCAGACTGGCTCAAGCTAGTGTGCTCAACTGAGTTGTGGTAGCACGGGTAAGTGCGCGAGGAATTAAACAGTGATTTCGGATAACCCAGAGCAGCTCTTAGGACGTTCGACGACGAACGTATGTTTAAGTGAGAGAGAATATAACGATCCGACCGGTCATTTTGAGCTCTAGCACGTCGTTCAGCAGGTTGAGGCCATGAGCAATTTCACTTAAGGTATTATGACTGATACGCGTGGTCGGAATTGAAATTTCGGAAGTTTAGAGTTCATTTGAAAAGACAATTCTCATTTCGGAAGCTTTAAGATAGAAAAATGGACTAAGGTTGGATTTTTGAGTAAACGTTCTCGGAATTGGGATTTGAAGGTTCCAACCGGTTCGTATGATGAATTCGGACTCGGGAGTATGTCCGGATCGAGTTTTGGATGACCCGAAAGCGTTTTAGCGCCTATTATGGAAGTTAGCATTTTGGAAGAATTTCATAAATTTGGGTTGAAGTGGTATTGGGAGTAGCTCCATATGGTGATTCTGGTATTCGGAGCGCGTCCGGAAGTGAATTCGGATGTTCGTAGGTCATTTTGGAGTCATTTGGCTAAAGTTAGAAATTTGAAGATTTTTGAGAAGTTTTATCGGGAGTGGACTTTTTGATATCTGGCTCGGAATATTATTCCGGATGTTGGAGTAGGTCCGTATCATGATGTAAGACTTGCAAGCAAAATTTGGTGTCACTCCTAGTAGCATAAGTATATTTTGGCCCCTTCGCAGTAAGTTTGAAGAATTTCAAATATCTAAGTTGAATCAATTTGGTTTGGGGTATGATTCTTAGCTTTGATGTTGTTTTACACGTTCTGGGAGTTCGAGCGAGTTCGTTTTATGATTTCAAACTTGTGGATATGTTCGAGCAAGGCCCAGGGGGCCCCGAGTGTTAACCGGTAGAGACTCGGACCAATTTTGGGAAGAAGAGCTGAAGCTCCCAGCTTCTGGTATGATCGCAGTTGCTCATGGATAGCCGTAGGTGCGAGCTCTTGCGCTCGCAGAAGCGGATGGATGCGCAGGAGAAAAGGGACAGACACACTTGTGGTTGCACACAAGCGAGCCATTGTCCGCAGGAGCGGTGCAAGGCGAAAAGGGAGAATTGCACACCTGCGAGGAATTTGTTCGTAGGTGCGGAATAGCAGGTGCGAGTGTAACTCCGCAGGTGCAAAAATCGCAGAAGGGAGGACCTTCATTTAAGTCCGGAGTTGCGTATGTTCAGCCCATTTCCTTCATGTTTTGGGCGATTGTGGAGCATTTTGAGAGGGGATTTCAACTAGCAAGTTGAAGGTAAGTTAGTTCATCACACTTGGAGTTAACTTCATAGATTATGGATAGAGTATAACCGGTAAATCTTGAAAATCAAGGGTTTAGGTAAAAAACCTAAATTTTTATAAAAAGAAGATTTCAACCACGAAAATGGTTATGGAATTGGATAGAAATCATATGTTTGAGTTTATAAGGTTATGGGTATTAATTATCTTCGAAAACTTTTGGATATCGGGCACGTGGGCTAGAGGGTGATTTTATCGACCTTTCGAACGGAGTTGGGAATTGTTATAAATAGGATTATAATGAGTATTAGAGTATATATATTTATGGATTTGCTTACTTATTGAGTAGTTTTGGATCGTTAGGCATCGATTTGAGTTGATTGAATGGCTTGGGAGCTGGTTATGGAATTACGGAGCAAGATAAGTCTCCTTTCTAACCTTATAAGGGGAAATTAACCCCATAGGTAAACTAAATTATTGTGTGCTTCTATCTGTGGGGGCTACGTACGTATGAGGTGACGAGAGTCCATACGTAGCTACAAGCTATGCCTATGTCCGGGTAGTTTTAGGCTCACATCATTCCTTGTTGATATTGTTATTGATTATGTTTATTGTTTGCCTTGAGAGGGAGCGAGATTGAGTCTGCTTATTAAATGTTTTGAAAGTAGTTGAAATTGAAGAACTTAAGATTTAAAAGGTTTTATTTGAAATTCGTAATTTCAAAAAGAATTGAGGAATAATATAATAGCTGAAGAAATCTATGAGTAACCGCGTCGTATGTATGTTTCGCGAGCGGGTGATTTCCTTAAAAGTTTCAAGTGGAATTTTCATTATTTTAAAAAGAATCAAGAAAGAGATATGATTTAAATGTTAAACTTATATTTGTCCGCATCGTAGGTATGATTCGCGAGCGGGAGTTTTCCTTAAATTTATATTTCACCGCGTCTCATGTATGATTCGCGAGCGGGGACCGCGTCGCATGTATGATTCGCGAGCGGGAAAATTTCAAAATATTAAAATGAGAATTTAATTAAATATTTTGTGTTGGGATGCCTGACAGTGGTGTCTGGCGCCATCACGACCTTTAACGGATTTTGGGTGGTGACAACACCCTTCATCCAGCCATCCAATGTTTGGGGTATTGTTAAGAATCTTGAGAAGAATATATTAAGTATTAATATTAGTATATAACAATCAAAGTATACTTTCTAATAGATGATGTGTAGGTGTAAGTTTGAGGCTCTCTATGTATTTTGTCGGATGGAGAAAGATTCAAAACCATTAGATTCATTGATTTTGGATGGTATCCCAAGCGTCTCTTAAAGTGGTAAGGCAAAACAGATTGATCAAAGTTTGAACTACTATTGGCAGGTACCATAGTAATTAAACCTTGACTCTTCAAAAGTCCCTCATCATTGATCCCAAGTCAGAAGTGGAAAATATTGAAACCTACTTTCACATACTCTCTAGTCTCCTCTAAGAACACTATGAAAATGAGTTTTGATAGAATCTCTCGTCTAAAAGTTCTTTCATGTTTAACTTTTGATGGGTCCTCATTATTTAGTTCTCCACATCTTTCTCTTCAAATCGTGTATTTCACTCTATTTTATTTGACAACAATGTCGTCTTTTACTATGTATGGAACTTGTCTTAATTGGAGTAATAGCTAAGTCTTAGTGAGGAATCACTTATAAATACATATTTTTCATAAATACACTTTTATTGATGAATTATAGTATGTTACTTGTTTGGTAACTTATTTACTCGTTGGAGTGTAATCAACTGCTACATTTAAGCATATTACAGTCCATAATGTTTCTTGAGAAAGTAGTTGCTATAATGTCTGCCCATATTGATTCATAACACTGAAGAACTACCAAGATGATAAATTGTTGCTTCTCTTTCACTTGTACATGTTTTTTGTGGTTGACTTAGTTATGCTATATTAGTGAAAATAAATCACATTAGTTCTTAGTAAGTATATATATATATATATATATATATATATATGTGTGTGTGTGTGTGTTTGTGTTTCTTTCTAATTTTTAATTTCATTTTAAATGTGTAGGAAAATGCGGGTGATGGCATTGGAAATGGTGGCCACAAATCAATTTGATCTGTTAAAGTGAATGGTGAAGATCTTTTGAACAGTTGTAATATTTATTTTTATTGATACTATAAATACGAATACATTTGGTTTTGTAGAGCTCTTTGCTAGTGAACTTCTTGAACCAACTATGCTTTATTACTATGGATAGTACACAAAGTATGTTTCTTTGTTGATGTTTATTTTAAGTATATGCATTTGAATTATTTTTATTATGTTACTTATTATCTAATTTAGTGCGTGAGATCATAATATATATACTTTGAATAAATGTGAACAAAATTTAATGTAAACAAATATAATTTTTTAACCACAAAATTGTGGCTAATATAAATATTTAAAAACATTACTTCATAGTGTAGAAAACGTTGCCACGCTTAGCAAGCGTGGCCATAGGGATTGTCAATCTGGCGTTGTTAATGATAGATGTTGCTTTAGAAGCCACACTTTAAAAGCGTAGTCTATCAGGTGAGAAAGAACACACTTCAAATGTGTAGCCTTATGTAGTGACCCAACCGGTCATTTTGACTTTTAGAACCTCGTTACCCTAAATAAAACTTTCCATATGTGCTTTTATTAATTTATGACTTGCGGGGATGGTTGGTTCGAGATTTGAAAGTGTTCGGACCTTAAAATACTAAGTTTGACTTTGGTCAACATTTTGAGAAAATAACCCCGGAATCGGGATTTGACGGTTCCAATAACTCCATATGCTGATTTTGAACTTAGGAGTGTGTTCGGAATTTTATTTGGAATTCCGTAGTTAATTATGCTTGAAATGGCTAAAATAAGAATTTAAGCTCGGAAGTTTGACCGGGGAGATGACCAGCCTTTATGGCGACCTAGCTGGTCTAGTCAACAAGTAATCTCTCCACCATTTTTTGGCGGAACCAGTCATCTGAAATGCAGCAAAATCGACCCCATTGGTCTCCACTACACCCATGTTCCGTAGAACCTCGTGACAGCTGTCAAGATACTCCTGGGGGTCCTCTGAAGGAGCACCACTGAAGTGAACAGGAAAGAGCTTGGTAAACCTGTCCAATCTCCATAAAGCCTCAGAAGACATAGCTGGCCCATCTCCGACCTGCGCCGTAATAACCGGCTGAACTAATCCGATTGGCTGAGCTGCTGGAGCCTGATACTAGGGAGCTATCTGCTCCGGAGCGGGAGTGGTAGGAGTCTGGGCTCCTCCTCCAGCCGAGCTTTCATATAAGAAATAACCTATCACGACCCGAAATTTCCCACCGACGGAACCGTGATGGCGCCTAACATTTTACTTACTAGGCAAGCGAACGTTAAAGAATCATTTACCAATTCTTTATTTCCGTTCAGTAATTAGCAATAACTAACTATGGTGAAATATAACAAGTGCGAAATATCATAAATCTGTATTAACTACTACCACCCAGATCTGGAGTCACAATTCACGAGCATTCTAGAACTTACTACAATTAATAGTCTGCAAGAAATAAACCAGTCTGAATAAAAGAAAACAGTAGGACATAAAGAGATAAACGGGGACTTCAAGGTCTGTGAACGCCGACAGATCTACCTTGAGTCTCCGGATAGTAGACCAATAGCAAATCTCGATCAACCTGAGCCGGTATCAAAATCTGCACGGAAAGTGCAGAGTACAGTATCAGTACAACCGACCCCATATACTGGTAAGCATCGAGCCTAACCACGACGAAGTAGTGACGAGGCTAAGGCAAGGCACCTACAATCAACATGTACAATTTAACAATGTATACGCAAATAACAGGAATGAAGAACTAAACAGGAAATGTCGGGAGGGGAGACATATTGAGGGGAATACAAGATAAATACCTACAACAGAATGATCACCGGAGTAGTCAATATACCATGAATCAACAGAAATAGTGAATACAGTAAAGAAGAATGCACGACATCACCCTTCGTGATTTTACTCTCAATCTCACCATAAAATTAATAGAAACGGCACGGCATCACTCTTCGTGCTTTTAATATCATATCATGGCACGACATTACCCTTCGTGCATTAAGACTCACAATATGGCATGGCATCACCCTTCGTGCATTAATACTCACAATACGGTAGGGCATCACCCTTCGTGCATTACCACTCACAATATGGCACGACATCCCCCTTCGTGCATTAACACTCTCCCTTACCATAATGCAATGCATAATTAATAACATGGAGATAGAATAACAAGTACAAACCTTAATTTAACATTTGGTTCCATAATATCAATCTTAACTTTGAAATAAAAACTCAATTATCACCAGAAAATTTCGTAAACATGATAAGAACGATAATTTGAACAACATTAGTATAACACGTAGCAATTTGGCATAGGAATGAGACAATATCAGAAAAACAGAGAAACATGGAAAAACAAGTAAATTGGCGGCGCATAGGTACTCGTCACCTCTCATATACGCCACTCACATGAATTTCACTTAGCAAATAATCTAGGGTTCCTAATTCCCTCAAGTCAGGGTTAGACACAACACTTACCTCGCTCTGAAAGACACTTAATTCTCAATCACAGCTTTTCCTTTGGAATTCACCTCCAAACCACTCATATCTATTCAAAAATGACTCAATAATATCAAATATTGCTAAAGGAATCAATTATATTGCATAAATTAAATTTCCCAAAGTTTCCTCCGAAAAGTCGAAAAATCGACCCCGGGCCCGCTTGGTCAAAACCCGAGGTTTGGACCAAAATCTTTTTACCCATTCACCCCAGAGCCCGAATATCCAATTAGTTTTCGAATCCGACCTCAAATTGAGGTTTAAATTCCCGAAATCCCTATTTTCTACCCTAACCCCTAATTCTACCATGAAAACTCTAGAGTTTAGGTTAAAAATTCAAGAAATGTAATGGGTAATTGAAAGAAAATAATTTAGAATCAATTACCAACAATTTGGGAAAGGAATGACTCTTGAAAAATCGCCCCTCACCGTTTGGTTTTTGAGAAAAATGAGTGTTTTGGCAAAAATCCCGTTTTGTATTCTGTTAAGTGTTGGGCGACAGTGTTCATCGCGTTCGCGAGAGCACTGTCGCGTTCGCGAAGGCTACTGGCTTCCAAGCCTTCATGATCGCGAGACCCAGCTCGCGTTCACGATGATCACTCCCATCTGGCCTTCGCGTTCGCGAGGAATGGCTCGCGTTCGGGCGAAAGGAACGACCATCCCCAGGTCCCCACATGCTTCGCGTTCACGTTGAGCCGGTCGCGTTCGTGAAGGGTAAATCCCCCATCACTTTGCGTTCGTGATCAGGCCTTTGCGTCGCGAAGAAGAAGTCTCAGCCTCATCAGATTACTCTTAGCCTTCGCAAGAGGACCTTCGTGAATGCGAAGAAGGATATGACAGACACCAGAATCTGCAGAAACTAGATTTTTCCCAAGTCCAAAACATCCTGTGGCCTATCCGAAACTCAACCGAGCCCTCGGGGCTCTAAACCAAACATGCACACAAGTCCAAAACCATCATACAAACTTTCTCACGCGATCCAATCGCCAAAATAACACATAGAACTCTAAAGTTATCACCAAATCAAATACAATTCTCAAGAACACTTTAAAACTTCTAATTGCTCAACTGGACGTCTGAATCATGTCAAATCAACTCCATTTCTCACCAAATTTCACAGACATGTCTTAAACAACTTAATGAACATGTACCGGGCTTCGAAACTAAAATACAGACCCGATACTAACATTGCGAAATATCAATCAATTCTTAAAAACAAAAAATTTCAAGACTTTTAATTTTCATCAAAAAATTGATAACCTGAGCTAGGGACCTCCGAATTCGATTCTGGCAATATGCCCAGGTTCCATAATTCGATACGGACCTACCGGGACCATCAAAGCACGAATCCAGGCCCGTTTAACAAAAACTTTAACCGAAGTCAACTAAAATCAACTTTTATGGCAAAAGTTCTTATTTTTATCAGTTTTCAACATAAAAGCTTTTAGGAAACCTGCTGGACTGTGCACGCAAATCGAGGAGGGTAAAATGAGAGTTTTAAGGCTTAAGAGCGCATATTCGAGTCCTAAAACATAAGATAACCTTTTGGGTCATCACAGAAAGAGGCTTTGGAAAAGGTAAAGTTGATTCAGGAGCGACTTCGTACAGCACAGTCCAGACAACAACGTTATGCGGATCAGAAAGCGCGCGATTTATCATTTATGGTGGGTGAAAAAGTTCTTTTGAAAGTTTCGCCGATGAAGGGAATTATGAGATTTGGGAAAAGGGGAAAATTGAGCCCAAGGTTTATAGGCCCATTTGAGGTGTTGAGACAAGTTGGGGAGGTTGCTTATAAGCTTGCCTTGCCTCCCAATTAATCAGGAGTTCATCTGATTTTCAATGTATCAATGCTCCGGAAGTATCATGTCGGCCTATCACATATGTTAGACTTCAGCACAGTTCAACTAGATAATAGTTTGGGCTATGAAGAAGAACTAGTTGCCATTGTTGATAAACAGGTTCGCCAGTTGAGGTCCAAGAGGATTTCTGTAGTAAAAGTCCAGTGGAGGGGACAACCAGTTAAGGAAGCGACTTGGGAGGACGAGGAAAAGAAGCGGAGCAGATATCCACACTTATTCGGCACTCCAGGTACAATTCTAAACCCGTTCGAGGATGAATGTTTGTTTAAGAGGTGAAGAATGTAATGACCCAACCGGTTATTTTGACTTTTAGAACCCCGTTCCCCTACATAAAACTCCATGTATGTGCTTTTATTAATTTATGACTTACGGGGATGGTTGGTTCGAGATTTGGAAGTGTTCGGGTTGAAATCGTAACACTTGATTCCTTAAGTTGGCCGTAAAATACTAAGTTTGACTTCGGTCAACATTTTGAGTAAACGATCTCGGAATCAGGATTTGACGTTTCCAATAGCTTCGTATGGTGAGTTTTGATTTAGGAGAGTGTTTAGAATTGTATTTGGAAGTCCGTAGTTAAATTAGGATTGAAATGGCTACAACAAGAAGTTAAGTTTGGAAGTTTAACCAGGGAGTTGATTTTTTGATATCGGGGTCGGAATCTAGTTCTAAAATTTTTTATAGCTCCGTTATGTTATTTAAGACTTGCACCCAAATTTTAGTGTCATTCTGAGTAGTCTAAGTATGGTTCGGTGCATTCGGAGAATTTGAAAACTTGAAGTCCAATTTGGTTTTGGGGTGTGATTCTTGGATTTGTTGTAGTTTTATGCATTTTGAGAGTTCTAGTAAGTCTGTATTATGATTACAGACTTGTTGATGCCTTTGGAAGGGGTCCCAAGGGTCTAGGGTGTGTTTCGGACCGCCCGGAGCTAAATCTGAGAAACCAGTTTTTCCAGTTTCGGTTTCCTTCTTCGCGTTCGCGAGAGAGGTCTCGCATTCGCGAAGGGAAAACTAAAGCAGGAGAGATTTTTCACTTCGCGTTCACAAAGAATGGACTGTGTTCGCGAAAGGTAATGGCAGTGTGCATCACAAACACGTGAAGGCTTTCGCGTTCGCGTGGAAGGGCGAGGCCAGGCAGGGAATTGGGCATTAAAGCTTCGCGTTCGCGAAGCTGGCATCACGTTCGCGAAGACCAAGTTTGGCAGTGCATCGCGTTCGCGAAGAGTAAAGTTGGGAAGCACAGTTTTGTGCTTTGCGTATGCGAGACAAGGGCTGCGTGCGAAAAGAAGGAGCCTACTGTTATGGACAGAATGTCTTAAAAATGGGATTCCACCATTTTTAACCTCATTTCTTCCATCCTTGAGTGAGTTTGGAGCTTTTTGAGAGGGGATTTCAACTAGCAACTTGAAGGTAAGTTAATTCTACACACTTTGAGTTAAATACATAGATTATGGGTAGATTATAACTTGTAAATCTTGGATATCAAGGTTAGAGAAAAAATCCATATTTGTATAAAAATGAGCTTTTAACTACGAAACTGGTTATGGAATTGGATAGAAATTATATGTTTGAGTTCTTGAGATTATGGGTAACATTTTCATCCGAGAAATGTTGGAATCCAGGCATGTGGGCCCGGGGTGAATTTTAGAAATTTTACCATTTGGGGTTAGGTAATTTATTTAATAGCCTAAATTTAAATTATTGAAATGTATTAATTATTTTATATAACTTTTGGATAGTTTTGGATTTTTCGGCACCGAATTGAGGTTTTTACGTGATATTTTGATCGGAAAGTGGACTTCGAGACAAGGTAAGTCTCGTCTCTAATCGTGTGAGAGGAAAATTACCCCATAGGTGATTAAATTAATAATTGTTACTAATTGTGGTGGCTACGTACGCACAAGGTGATGAGAGTCCGTACGTAGCTACTATTTATGCTAAAGTCCGGGTAGTTTAGGACTCAAATCATGAATTGCGTGTATAAATTGTGTTCTTTACTTAATTAATTATTTGATATATATATTTTGAATTGTTAGGGAAAATTATTAAAAGATAAAAATGTCATATGCTTCAATTTTCTGTTTAATCAATTAATTGTTAAAAGAAATTGTTCATCCTCTCGAATTTATCCTATAATAAATATACTCTCCTTCCGGAGGTACATAAGAAAATGTCCTCCTTTCTTGTGGAGAGGGTCGAACGTCTCGGAAAGATAGATGCATCTATGCATCGCGCCGCATCCCTCACAGTGTACACGACACTCTGGATCGGGCCGTACGACCTGGGCATAAATCGTGCCAAATAATAATTACTCGATGCCTTGATATTTTTAATTACAACTTGTGGATTTAATTAATAGATTGGAAATTGTTGCATTTGAAGGATTTTTATTATTTCTGCTAATTAAATAAAATTATATTTTAACTCTGTGAATCTTGTTGATTTAGATATTCTAGTTTTATTATAACTGTTATTATTGACCCATAGTGAGTGTCAAAGTCGGTCATCTCGTCTCTACCCCTTCGAGATTAGGCTTGATACTTACTGGGTACACGTTGTTTACGTACTCATACTACACTTGCTGCACTTTTTGTGTAGGACCTGAGACAGGTGTTATAGTTAGAACTATCGGCGCACACCCGCGTTATCCGGAGGCTTAGTGGTGAGCTACTTTCTGAGCCGTTCTGCAGCAACTAGTGCCTCTTCCTGAATTGTTATTCTGTCTATTTCATTCCAGACAATATTTATAATTTTTATATAATCTACTAGATGCTCATACACTTGTGACACTAGGTCTTGGCACACACACTGGTAGAATTTGGATTTGTATTATTTTCTTTGATTTACATTATCGGTATCTTTTCTATTTTCATTAATATTGCTAGGAAAAAGAATACAATTACTTGGAAAATTTTTAAATAATGATTGATATACGTTTAATTTATTAGTTGGCTTGCCGAGCTGTAATGTTGGGCGCCATCACAACCTATAGGTGAGATTGGGTCGTGACAACATGGTATCAGAGTACTAGGTTCCCGTAGCTCTCACAAGTTATGAGTAGGCCTAATAGAGTCCTGCGGATCGGTACAAAGACGTCAGTACTTATCTTTGAGAGGCTATAGGATGTTAGGAAACTACTTTTCTTCATATTCGATCGTGCAATTGATGTAATACTAAATATATTTCTCTTCTTCTCACATAGATGGTGAAAACGCACTTTAATGAGGCTCCAGACCAGGGAAAAGCTACTCCCCTAGTTGCTAGAGGCTGAGGTAGAGGCCGAGGGAGGGCTCCAGCCTGTGGTAGAGGGGGAGGACGTCTCATGGCTATTCCAATTATGCAGCCAGTGGGTCCAGCAGAGAATCCCATTATTGATGAAACAGGGTGAGGTGCCTGTGGTAGAGCCAACACTGGTGGATTTCACATCTGCACCAGGATTCCAGGATGTGATGGGTCGTATGTTGCGGTTCATGGACATTATGACTCAGGCCGATTTATTTACGGTAGACCCAGCCACATATCAGGCGGGCGAGGGAGCACAAACCCCTACCCCACAGGCTCATGGACAAGCAGCTATTGTATATCAAACTCAGGGTGCCCTACCCGTGGGCGGAGCCCAGCCAGTGGTAACAGCTACACCTGAGCCCAGGCCAGCTGCATCTGCTGATCCGCAGAAACTATTGGACAGATGGACTAGACTTCATCCTCTTGTCTTTGGGGGTGAGTGACGTGAGGATCCACAAAATTTCATTGATTGGTGCAAGGATAGATTGTACAACAAGAGGATATTGGAGTCTCATGGGGTAGACTTTGCTACTTTTCAGCTAGAGGGCAGAGCCCGTGGATGGTGGCAGTCTTATGTTCTTGGCAGACCGGTAGATTCTCCACCCCTGACATGGGACAGGTTCACCTGTATTTCCCTGGACAGGTATATTCCACCCTCTCAGAGGGAAGAGCTGAGGTTTCAATTTGAGCAGTTCCAGCAGGGTCAGATGTTAGTGATCGGTTATGAGGTGAGGTTTTTTGAGTTATCTCGCCATGCACTTATGATACTCCCTACTGAGCCGGAGAGAGTGCGGAGGTTTGTTGCGAGTTTATATACTGATGTTCAGGACACTATGTCCCGAGAGGTTGAGATGGGTACTTTTTATGAGCTAGTCGTGGAGATAGCTCGGAGGATTGAGGCTGTGCGTCAGCGGAGCCAAGAGCAGGTTACGAGGGATAAGAGGTTTAAGTATTCTGGAGAGTTCAGAGGTGGTCCGTCTCGGGGGCAGAGGTCAGTTCGTGAGAGCGCAGTCCAGCAAGCCCCCATATCCAGCACCACCGCCTCTTTTGGGTCCTCTAGTGCGACCTTATTTCAGTGCTATACCGGAGAATTCTTACCGCCCACCAGCTATCCATGATTCTTCCAGTGGGTTGTCAGGTCACTAGGGCCAGACTTCTAGTTAGCAGCTTATCACACCAAAAAGTTGTTACGAGTGCAGGGATCTCAGTCACATAAGGAGATTCTGCCCCAGACATCAGGGTAGACCAGTGCAGCAGGGTCAGCAACCTATGATTACCGCACCCGTTTCTCCACCAATGGTCCGACCACCAAGATGTGGAGGACAGGTGGTTGAGGGTCATCCTAGAGGTGGAGGTCAGCCAGGCGGAGGCCAGCTAATTGGCGCTCCAGCTCAGTTTTATGCTTTTCCCGCCAGACCAGATACAGATTCCTTAGATGTCGTGATTACAGGTAGTATTTTTGTTTGCGGCAAAGATGCCTCCATATTATTTGATCCAGGATCTACATATTCCTATGTGTCATTTCTATTTGCTCATTTCTTGGGTGTTTCTCATGAGTCCTTGAGTACTCTTGTTTATGTATCCACTCTTGTGGGCGATTTTGTTATCGTGAATCGGATCTACCGGTCCTGTGTAATTACATTCTGTGGTTATGAAACTAGATCAGATCTCCTATTGCTTGAGATGACCGATTTTGAAATTATCCTGGGTATGGACTGGTTATCTCCATATCATGTTATTCTAGATTGTCATGCCAAGACTATTACCTTGGCTATTCAAGTATTGCCTAGGCTGGACTGGAAGGGTTCGTCTGTTAGTTCATTTAATCGGGTTATTTCTATAATGAAGGCTCAACACATGGTTGAGAAGGTTTGTTTAACTTATCTAGCCTATTGTTGGGGAGTTCTCCAATGTATTTCCTTCAATCCTCCAGGTATGCCACCTGATTGTGATATTGATTTCTGTATTGATTTGGCTCCAGATACCCAGCCTATAAGTATCCCACCGTATCACATAGATCTGAAAGAATTGAAAGAACAGCTTGAGGAGTTACTAACCAAGGGGTTTGTCAGACCGAGTGTATCGCCTTGGGGTGCACCGGGGTTATTTGTGAAAAATAAGGATGAAACGATGCGAATGTGTATTGATTATCAACAATTGAACAAAGTCACTATTAAGAACAAGTACCTATTGCCGCTTGTTAATGATCTAGTTGACCAGTTGTAGGGTGCTAGGGTGTTCTCTAAGATCGACTTGAGGTCGGGGTATTATCAATTGAAGATTCGGGATTCAGATGTTCCGGAGACTGCTTTCCGGACTAGATATGGTCATTATGAGTTTCTGGTGATGTCTTTCGGTTTAACTAATGCCCCTGCAGCGTTTATGGATTTGATGAACAGGTTATTCAGGCCATATATTGATTCGTTTGTTATTATCTTCATTGATGATATTTTGATTTACTCGCGCAATAAATAAGAGCACGAGTAGCATATGAGAGTGGTGCTTTAGACGTTTTGGGAACAAAAGCTATATGCTAAGTTCTCCAAATGTGAGTTTTGGCTAGAGTCTGTAGCATTTTTAGGGCATATTGTATCGGGTGAGGGTATTAAGGTTGATCCGAAAATGATTGAGGCAGTTCAGAATTGACATCGTCCCACATCGGTGACTGAGATCAGGAGTTTCCTAGGTTTAGCAGGTTATTATCGTCGGTTCGTGGAAGGTTTTATATCTATTGCAACACCTTTGACCAAATTAACCCAGAAGGGTGCTCCGTTCCGATGGTCTAATGATTGTGAGGTGAGCTTTCAGAAGCTCAAGACAGCATTGACTACAACACCAATGTTAGTGTTTATTTCCGGTTAGGGGATGTATATAGTGTATTGTGACGCTTCACGCCTTGGCTTGGGTTGTGTATTAATTCAGGAAGGGCGAGTTATTGCATATGCTTTATGTCAGTTGAAGCCCTACGAGAAGAATTATTCGGTACATGATTTGGAGTTAGCTGCGATTGTTCACGCTCTTAAGATTTGGAGGCATTATCTATATGGGGTGTCTTGTGAAGTTTACACTGATCATCGTAGTTTGCAGCATTTGTTCAAGCAGAGGGATCTAAATTTGAGACAGTGCAGATGGCTTGAGTTACTAAAAGATTATTATATTATTATCCTATATCATCCGGGCAAAGCAAATGTGGTTGCAGACGCTTTGAGTAGAAAGACGGAGATTATGGGTAGTTTGGCTTTCATTGCAGCAGAGGAGAGGCTATTAGCTTTGGATATTAAATCCTTGGCTAACCGACTTGTGATATTGGACATTTCAGAGCCCAGCCGAGTTCTTGCATATGTTGTAGCTTAGTCTTCACTAATTGAGCAGATCAAGGCTGGTCAGTATGATGATCCACACTTAAAGGTTCTTTGGGAAACAGTACTATAGAGTGGTACCATGGAAGTTACAATTGGCGCGGATGGTGTTCTGCGACTCTAGGATCGTCTATGTGTTCCTAATGTGGATGAACTGAGGAAAACGATCCTGGAGGAGGCAAAAAGTTCTCGGTATTCTATTCATCTAGGTGCTACAAAAATGTATCATGTCTTGAGACAGCATTATTGGTGGCGACGAATAAAAAAGGATATAGTTGAGTATGTAGCTAGGTGTCTAAATAGTCAGCAAGTTAAATATGAGAACCAGAGGCCAAATGGTCTACTTCAGCAGATGACTATACCAGAGTGGAAATGGGAACGCATCACTATGGACTTTGTAGTTAGGCTGCGTCGGAACTTGCGGAAGTTTGATGCAATTTTGGTCATTGTCGACAGGTTGACCAAGTCGACACACTTCATTCCGGTTGTGACTATGTATACTTCATAGAGGTTGGCCCAGATTTATATTCAGGAGATAGTTTGGTTGCACGGTGTGCTAATTTCTATCATATCAGATAGAGGCGCTCAGTTTACTTCACATTTATGGAGAGAAGTACAGAGTGAATTGGGTACCGGTGTAGAGCTCAGCACAACCTATAATCTGCAGACCGACGAGCAGTTAGAGCGGACAATTCAGATTTTGTAGGATATGCTCATGGCATATGTGATTGACTTTGGAGGCCAGTGGGATCGGTTTTTGCCTTTGGCCGAGTTTTCTTTTAATAACAGTTACCAATCCAGCATCGAAATGGCTCTATTTAAGGCTTTATATGGTCGTCGATGTCGTTCACCCATCGGATGGTTTGATCCCGGTGAAGCTAAAGTATATGGTACTGATTTGGTAAAAGATGCCTTGGAAAAGGTAAAGTTGATTCAGGAGAGACTTCGTACAGCACAGTCCAGACATAAGCGTTATGTGGATCAGAAAGCGCGTGATTTCTCATTTATGGTGGGTGAAAAAGTTCTTTTAAAAGTTTCGCTGATGAAGGGAATCATGAGACTTGGGAAAACGGGGAAATTGAGCCCAAGGTTTATAAGCCCATTTGAGGTGTTGAGACGAGTTGGGGAGGTTGCTTATAAGCTTACCTTGCCTCCCAATCTATCAGGAGTTCATCCAGTTTTTCATGTATCAATGCTTCGGAATTATCACGACGACCTATCACATGTGTTAGACTTCAGCACAGTTCAACTAGATAATAGTTTGGGCTATTAAGGAGAACATATTGCCATTGTTGATAAACAGGTTCACCTGTTGAGGTGCGATAGGATTTCTGCAGTAGAAATCTAGTGGAGGTGTCAACCAGTCGAGGAAGAGACTTGGGAGGACGAGGAAAATATGTGGAGTAGATATCCACACTTATTCGGCACTTCAGGTACAATTCTAAACTCGTTCGAGGACGAACGTTTGTTTAAGAGTGGAGAATGTAATGACCCAACCGGTCATTTTGACTTTTAGATCCCCGTTCCCCTAAATAAAATTTCATGTATGTGCTTTTATTAATTTATGACTTGCGGGGATGGTTGGTTCGGGATTTGGAAGTGTTCGGGTTGAAATCGGAACACTTGATTCCTTAAGTTGGTCGTAAAATGCTAAGTACGACTTCGGTCAACATTTTGAGTAAAAGACCTCGGAATCATGGTTTGACGGTTCCAATAGCTCCGTATGGTGATTTTTGATTTATGAGCATGTTCAGAATTTTATTTAGAAATTCGTTGTTAAATTAGGATTGAAATGGCTAAAACAAGAATTTAAGTTTGGAAGTTTGACCGGGGAGTTGACTTTATGATATCGGGGTCAGAATCAAGTTCTGAAAATTTTTATAGCTCTGTTATATCATTTAATACTTGCATGCAAATTTTGGTGTCATTCCGAGTAGTCTATGTATGGTTCGGCGCATTCGGAGAATTTGGAAAACTTGAAGTTCAAAGTTTGATTCAACTTGGTTTTGGGGTGTGATTCTGTCACGACCCCAAATTCCCTTCGTAGGATGTCGTGATGGAACCTAGTCTCTAAGACTAGGTAAGCCTATCAATGCGGAATAATAATAAATATCTGAAATAAATATACTACATTTCAGACAATTTTAACTCCCAAAACCCGATAGAAATAAATCACAAGCCTCTAAGAATTTATTCTCAATGTCTCTATATATCAAGGTCTAAATAAAATATAAGGAAGCAACATAAAATGATAGAAGGGGACTTCAGAGTCTGCGGACGCTGGCAGATATACCTTGGAGTCTCCGTGCGCAGGTAACTCATTGACGTCTAGGCTGGTAAGATGTACCTGGATTTGCATAAAAAGATATGCAGAAGCGTAGTATGAGTACATCACAGCGGTACCCAGTAAGTGCCTAGTCTAACCTCGGTAGAGTAGTGACGAGGTCAGGTGAGGCCCTACTGGAATATAATAATGGCATAGTAAAATGTTTAACAATATAGTAAAATAAAATGACATTGGAAATGAATCAAATAGTATGTCACATTTAATGACACCAAATAATTTCAAATAATATCTCGTGGAATCAAAACAGAATTTCCTTCAACTTTATGAAAAACACAACAATTAATCGATGGCAACTATAGCCATAAATCAATATCAACAAGGGCACTACCGAGGTACAGCCTCTAGTCCCAAATTATAAATAATTTCACAATATCTCATTTCCTTATACCACTGCAGGAGCCTTCCCAATTTATTTAAAGAAGATATTTTTCCCGAAATAGCATCCCCTGTTGTAGCCACCCTTATCACACCGCATGACTTCTAGTAGTCACCCCTACTAGCCACGCGTATCAAGCCACCCTTATCTCACCGCATGTGTTTCAACACCCAGACCTTATCCCACCGCATGCGTATTATTATCACAATATATCACAATTTGCACCTCAAGTGCCCAATATTTCACTTTTCCACAATAATCCAAAAATAATATTTTTTTCAATAATAAAGAGCTCACGGCTCATACCAGAATAATGCATTAATAATATTATTTCCACAATAAAGAGCTCACGGCTACATCACAATGAGTACCAAAAACAAACTTACGAAAATATTCAAGAATAAATAATTCAGGAAAATAATATTTCAAATTTTTAATACGTTGCTTCAATATCAAATTTAAAAATTTCAAATACATCATATTAATAATATTTAATTTAAAGAAAATCAACCTTCAAATAATGCACAGTATAAAAGAAACCAAGTTTCAATTAAACAGGTAAAATAATTAGCAGGAAAAGGTCAAACAAATTTAAAATGTATATCACAGATCAATGATGAAGAATATAACAAGATAAAATGCTTTAATAAATGCGCAACAATGATCTACACAATTTAAAAATATAATCTTTCACATTTAGCCCAATGTACACACTCGTTACCTCGTGTACACGACTTTCAACATATTTCAATAATCACATTAATGTCAATTCTAGGGGAAATGTACCCCACACAAGGTTAGACAAGTCGCTTACCTCAATTTGCTCTAAATTAACCAAATATTATGCTTTTTCTCGATTTTCCGACTCCGATCAACTCATATCTAGTCATAATTAATTCGATACAGTCAACAAAAATTATAGGAATCAATTTCATAAGAAAATACAACATTTTTCAATAAAATCCTAAATTAGCTCAAAAATCGCCTGTGGGGCCACACCTCAGAATCTGGCGAAACTCATAAAATCCGACAACCCATTCAATTACGAGTCCAACCATACCAGTTTCACTCAAATCTGACTCTGAATCGATACCGAAAGTTCAACAATTCGTTTCTATGAGATTTTCTAAAATTTTCCAAATTTCAATCTCAAAACACTAATTAAATGGTGAAAACAATAATATATTTGTGTATATAGACCAAATCTAAGTTGGAATCACTTACCCCAAATGTCTTTCCTTGAAAATCTGTCAAAAGTCGCCTCAGTTCAAGCTCACGTTTGTCAAAAATGGAAAATGGGTTTAATGCCTCTGTTGTTATAAATTACATATCTGTCCAGTTCGATTTTGAGAGCTCGATCAGTCCAGTTCGATCTTGGGAGCTCGATCTGTCCAGTTCGATCTCGGGAGCTCGATCCAGGGAGCTCGATCTTGGGAGCTCGATTTTGTCAGGGAGCTCAATTTTATTAGGGAGCTCGATTTTCTCAGGGAGCTCGATTTTGTCAAGGAGCTCGATTTTGTTAGGGAGCTCGATTTGTGAGGGAACTCGATTTTGACAGGGACCTCGATTTTGGCAGGGACCTCGATTTGTCAGGGACCTCAATTTTGAGAGGGAGCTCGAGTTTGACAGGGAGCTCGATTTTGGCAGGCAGACCGATTTTGGCAGGCAGCCCGATTTTGACAGCATTTCCAGCAGAAAATTGTAGCAGCTAAGTCCCACTTTTGATCCGTTAGCCATCCGAAACTCACCCGAGGCCCTCGGGACCTCCACCCAATACACAAACAAGTCCTAAAATATCATACAAACTAATTGGAAACCTCAAATCACATCAAACAATACTAAAATCACGAATCACTCATAGAATCAAGCCTAATGAACTTTGAAACTTTCAATTTCTTCAAACAACACCGGAACCTATCAAATCAAGTCCGATTGACCTATTTTGTACCCAAGTGATAAATGATATAACGGAGCTATGAAAAGTTTTAGAATCGGATTTTGACAACTATATTAAAACGTCAACTCCCCGGTCAAACTTCCAAACTTCAAATTCCTATTTTAGCCATTTCAAGCCTAATTTCACTACGGACTTCCAAATAAAATTCCGATCACGCTCCTAAGTCCAAAATCACCATACAGAACTGTTGGAATCATCAAAATTCTATTACGGGGTCGTTTGCACAAAATTTGACATCCAGTCACTATTTGAACATAAACTTTTAATTTTTCATCAAAATTGCATATCTCGGGCTAAGGACCTCGGAATTTGATTCCGGGAATACGCCCAAGTCTCAATTCACGATACGGACCTACCAGAATTGTTAAAACACTGATCCAAGTCTGTTTGCTCAAAATGTTGACCAAAGTCAATTCAGTTGACTTTTAATCCATTTTTCACCTGAAAACTTTTCGAAAATTTTTACGGACTGCGCACGTAAGTCGAGGAATGATAAATAGTGCTTTTTGAGGTCTTAGAACATATAATTAATTATTAAATTTAAAGATGACATTTTGGGTCATCACATTCTCCACCTCTAAAACAAGCGTTTGTCCTCGAACGGAGTTAGAAAAAGTACCTTAGCTGGTGAATAAGTGTGGATAACAGCTGCGCATATCATGCTCGGCCTCCCAAGTCGCCTCCTTGACCGGATTACCCCTCCACTGAACCTTCACGGAAGCAATGTTATTTGACCTCAGCTTTTGAACCTGCCTATCTAAAATAACCACTGGTTCCTCAACAAAAGATAGATCCTTGTCCAACTGAACCGAACTGAAGTCTGACACATAAGACGGATCCCCGTGATATTTCCGAAGCATAGAAACATGGAATACCGGATGAACTGCAGAGAGACTAGGTGGTAGCGCAAGTATGTAAGCCATCTCTCCAACTCTTTCAAGAATATCAAAAGGCCCAATATTCCTAGGGCTCAACTTGCCCTTCTTCCCGAACCTAATCACACCCTTCATAAGCGAAACCCGGAGCAATACCCGCTCACCAACCATGAATGCAACATCACGAACCTTCCTATCCGCATAACTCTTCTGTCTAGATTGGGCTGTACCCAATAGTCTAGCCTCACCCGGTTCGAACCAACCCACCGGAGACCGGCACCGCCTACCATACAAAGCCTCACACGGAGCCATCTGAATGTTTGACTAGTAACTGTTGTTGTAAGCAAACCCCGCAAGTGGTAAGAACTGATCCCAAGCACCCCCAAAATCTATCACACATGCACGAAGCATATCCTCCAGTATTTGAATAGTGCGTTCGGACTGCCTGTCCGTCTGAGGGTGAAATGTTGTACTCAACTCTACCCGAGTACCCAACTCACGCTGTATTACCATCCAAAACTGTGAGATAAACTGTGCACCCCGGTAAGAGATGACAGATACCGGTACACTGTGAAGTCTGACAATATCGCAAATATATACATGAGCAAGCTGCTCTGAAGAGTAAGTAGTAATCACATGAATGAAATGAGCTGATTTGGTCAACCTATCCACAATCACCCAAACTGCATCAAACTTTCGCTGAGTCCGTGGGAGCCCAACAACAAAATCCATAGTGATCCGCTCCCATTTCCATTCTAGAATCTCTAACTTCTGAAGTAATCCACCCGGTCGTTGATGCTCATATTTAACCTGTTGACAATTTAGACACCGAGATACATACCCCACTATGTCTTTCTTCATCTGCCTCCACCAATAGTGCTGTCTCAAGTCCTGATACATCTTTGCAGCACCCGGATGAATGGAGTACCGCAAACTGTGAGCCTCCTGGAGAATCAACTCATGCAAGCCATCCACATTAGGCACACATAGCCTGCCCTGCATCCGTAATACATTGTCATCTCCAATAGTGACTTCCTTCGCATCAACGTGTTGAACTGTATCCTTAAGTACAAGCAGATAAGGGTCATCATACTGGCGTTCCCTGATAAGATCATAAAGAGAAGACTGAGAAACCACGCAAGACAAAATTCAACTCGGTTCGGAAACATCCAATCTAACAAACTGGTTGGCCAAGGCTTGAACATCCAAGGCCAAAGGCCTCTCTCCTACCGGTAAATGTGCTCAGCTGCCCAAAGTCTCCGCCTTATGACTCAAGGCATCAGCCACCACATTGGCCTTCCCATGATGATAGAGAATGGTGATATCATAATCCTTAAGCAACTCCAACCACCTTCGCTGCTGCAAATTAAGATCCTTCTATTTAAACAGATGTTATAGACTCTGCTGATCGGTGTAGATCTCACAATGGACACCGTACAAATAATGCTACCAAATTTTTAAGGCATGAACAATAGCTGCTAACTCCAGGTCATGTACAGGATAGTTATTCTCATGCACGTTTAACTGGCTGGACGTGTAGGCAATAATCCTACCATCTTTCATCAACACTGTGTCGAGACCAATGCACGACGCGTCACAATAGACAGTATAAGATTATGTACCTGTAGGTAATACCAATACTGGGGTTGTAGTCAAATCTCTCTTGAGCTTTTGAAATATATCCTCACATTCCTCGGTCCACCTAAACGGAGCACTCTTCTGGGTCAATTTGGTCATAGATGCAGCAATAGAAGAGAAACCCTTTACAAATGGGCGATAATAACCAGCCAACCCAAGGAAACTCCGGATTTCCGTAACTGAGGACGGTCTGGACCAACTCTACACTGCTTCAATCTTCTTTGGATCTACCTTGATCCCCTCGCACGAAAATATATGACCCAAAAATCCCACTGAATCAAGCCAGAATTCACACTTTGAAAATTTTGCATATAACTTCCTTTCTCTCAAAATCTGAAGCACAGTCCTCAGGTGTCGTTCATGATATTCCCGACTCTGGGAATACACCAGAATGCCATCAATAAACACAATGACGAAGGAATCTAGATAGGGCTGAAATACACTATTCATTTTATGGATAAATGCTACTGGGGCGTTGGTCAGCCCAAAAGACATCACAAGGAACTCGTAATGACCGTACCGAGTCCTGAAAGCAGTCTTCGGAATATCTGGCTCTCGAATCTTCAACTGATGATAGCCTAAACGCAAGTCAATTTTAGAGAATACCCTGGCACCCTGATGGTGATCAAATAAGTCATCAATACGTGGCAATGGATACTTGTTCTTAACTGTAACCTTGTTCAACTGGCGATAATCAATACACATCCGCATAGAACCAACCTTCTTCTTTACAAATAAGACAGGAGCACCCTACGATGATACACTAGGCCGAATGAATCCCTTATCAAGCAATTCCTGTAACTGTTCTTTTAATTCTTTCAACTCTGTTGGGGTCATACGGTATGGTGGAATAGAAATGGGCTGAGTAGCCGGTAATAAATCAATACCAAAATCAATATCCTTGTCGGGTGGCATACCTAGAAGATCTGCTGGAAATACATCAGGAAAATCCCTTACTACAGGAACTGACTCTACAGTAGGAGTATCAATACTAACATCTCTCACATAGGCCAGATACACATCACACCCCTTCTCAACAATTCGTTGAGCTTTAAGAAATGAAACACCATGCTAGAAACATGATCCGAGGTACCTCTACACTTTAGCTGCGGTAGACCCGGCATAGCCAATGTCACCATCTTGTAGTAACAATCAAGAATAGCATGATAAGGCGACAACTAGTCCATGCCCAAACTAATATCGAAATCCACCATACTGAGTAATAATAAATCATCTCTGGTCTCAAAACCACGGATAACAAATAAACACGACCGATACACACGGTCTACAATAATGGATTCACCCACGGGTGTAGATACATAAACAGAAGAACTCAAGTAATCACGTGATATGCCCAAATACGGGGCAAAATAAGATGACACATAAGAATAAGTGGTGCCTGGATCAAATAAAACTGATGCATGTCTATGACAAAGCGGAATAATACCTGTGATAACAGAATCAGATGAAACAACATATGTCCTAGCAGGAAGGGAATAATATCTTGCCTGGCCTCCCCCTCTAGGGTGACCTCTACCTGCCCGACCTCCACCTCTAGTTGGATGTGTAGGTCTAGTGACAACTGGTGCAGTAATCATGGCCTGAGAAGCCTGAGGACCCTGTGGAATAGGTGGGGCCTGAGAAATCCGTGGAGGTGCAGCCCTCCTAAGTATGGGGCAATCCCTCATGATATGACGAGTGTCACCATACTCAAAATAATCCCTCGGAGGACGTGACTGTTGGGACTGGCTCGGGCCTGATCGACTAGACTGTTCGCTGAAAGCACCCCGTACAGGAGGTACAGAAGACACTGGTGGTGCAGAATATGGAACCTGAGGTCTGGGAGTAGTCGGAATACCACTGGAAGCTGGAAGTGCTGAATGAACAGGATGGCTCACATAACCTCTACCATGACGGGCTGCAACTGGGGCACGAGAATTATTATGTGTTCCAGAATCTCGGGGTCTCTTAACTTCCCTCTCTTTCCTCTCCCGAGTCCGCATACCTTATAATCTTCTAGCAATTGACACCACCTGTTGGTATGTGATGTCCATCTCTAGCTCTCGGGCCATACTGTATCTGATACTAGGGTAAAGACCCTCAATCAATTTGCGAACCGCTCTCGAACAGTAGCAACTAAGGCTGGTGCATGCCTAGCCAAATCACTGAATCGGACCGCATACTCTAAACCGGTCATAGAACACTGGTGCAACTGCTCAAACTCTGCGTGCCATGCATCCCTAAGACTCTTAGGAACACACTCCCTTAAAAAACATATCCGAAAATTGAGTCCAAGTGAGTGAAGATGCCTTAGCGGGACAATTCAACTCATATGCCCGCCACCACTGTAAGGCTGCACCTCTAAACTGGAATGTAGTGAAAGAAACCCTGGAATCCACAATACCCATAGTACGAAGGATACAGTGACATTCCTCCAGAAAACCCTGAGCATCCTCTGAAGCTAAACCGCTGAAAGTAGGAAGGTGGTACTTTTTATACCTCTCGAGCCTGAGCTGCTCCCCCTCTGAAATTGTTGTCCTAATATCAGGCCGAACTGGGACAACTGGTTGCACTGGTATAACCTCTGGGGCATGGTCAACATGGGCCCGTGGCTCTGGAGTATGGGCGGCGGGAGTCTGTGCTCCTCCCCCAGCCTAAGATGTGGTAGGAGCAAGTGGAATTAATCCTGCCTGAGCTAAAGTGCCAAACATTCTCAAAAACTGGGCAAGAGTCTCCTAAAGTGCAGGAGTAGTAACAGGCGTATCAGGTGCCTGCTCTCCAACTGGAGCTACTGGTGGCTCTGGTGCAGCAGCTCGTGCAGGTGCTCTAGCTTCACCATGTGATCTTCCTCGGCCTCTGCCCCATCCCCGGTCTCTTGCGGCTCCAACAGGGGGTGCGAGTGTTTGATCATCAGATCCAGTTGTGCGTATCCTCACCATCTGTGAGAGGATAAAAAGACAATTGTTTAAAATTTTGAAGTCAACAAATACGCACGATAAGGAATCAAAGAAGTGAATATTTCCTAACAGTTCCATAGCCTCTCGAAGTTAAGTACAGACGTCTCTGTACCGATCCGCAAGACTCTGCTAAACCTGCTTGTAACTCATAACACTTATGAACCTAGTGCTCTGATACCAACTTGTCACGACCCCAAATTCCCTCCGTAGGATGTTGTGATTGCACCTAGTCTCTAAGTCTAGGTAAGCCTATCAATGCGGAATAATAATAAATATCTTAAATAAATAAACTAAAATTAAAACAATTTCAAATTCCAAAACCCAGTAGAAATAAATCACAAGCTTCTAAGAATTTATTCTCAATGTCTCTATATATCAAGGTCTAAATAAAATATAAGGAAGCAACATAAAATGATAGAAAGGGACTCAAGAGTCTGTGGACGCTGGCAGATATACCTCGGAGTCTCCGTGCGTAGGTAACTCACTGACGTCTAGGCTGGCAAGATGTACCTGGATCTGCACAAAAAGATGTGCAGAAGCGTAGTATGAGTACACCACAGTGGTACCCAGTAGATGCCAAGCCTAACCTCGGTAGAGTAGTGACGAGGTCAGGTGAGGCCCTACTAGAATATAATAATGGCTTAGTAAAATGTTTAACAATATAGTAAAATAAAATGACATTGGAAATGAATCAAATAGTATGTCACATTTAATGACACCAAATAATTTCAAATAATATCTCGTGGAATCAAAACAGCATTTCCTTCAACTTTATGAAAATCACAGCAATTAAGCGAAGGCAACTATGGCTATAAATCAATATCAACAAGAGCACTACCGAGGTACCGCCTCGTAGTCCCAAATATTTTAAAGAAAATATTTTTCCCAAAATAGCATCCCGCGTTTTAGCCACCCTTATCACATCGCATGACTTCTAGTAGTCACCCCTACTAGCCACGCGTATCAAGTCACCCTTATCTCACCGCATGCGTTTCAATAGCAAGACCTTATACCACCGCATGCGTATTAATATCACAATATATCACAATTTGCACCTCAAGTGACCAATATTTCAATTTTCCACAATAAATCAACAATAATATGTTTTTCAATAATAAAGAGCTCATGGCTCATGCCAGAATAATCCAACAATAATATTATTCTCACAATAATGAGCTCATGGCTCCATCACAATGAGTACCAAAAACAAATCTTACGAAAATATTCAAGAATAAATAATTCAGGAAAATAATATTTTAAATTTTTAATACGTTGCTTCAATATAAAATTTAAAAATTTCAAATACTTCATATTAATAATATTTAATTAAAAAAAATCAACCTTCAAATAATGCACAGTATAAAAGAAACCAAGTTTCAATTAAACGGGTAAAATAATTAGCAGGAAAAGGTCAAACAAATTTAAAATGTATATCACAGATCAATGATGAAGAATATAACAAGATAAAATAATTTAATAAATGCGGAACAATGATCTACATAATTTAAAAATATAATCTTTTATATTTAGCTCAATGTACACACTTCTCACCTCGTGTACACGACTTTCAACACATTTCAATAATCATATTAATATCAATTCTAGGGGAAATTTCCCCCACACAAGGTTAGACAAGTTACTAACCTCGACGTGCTCCAATTTAACCAAGTATTATGCTTTTTCCTCGATTTTCCGACTCAGATCGACTCGTATCTAGTCATAATTAATTCGATACAGTCAACAAAAATTATAGAAATCAATTTCATAAGAAAATACTACATTTTCAATAAAATCCGAAATTAGCTCAAACATCGCCTATAGGGCCCACACCTCAGAATCTGACGAAACTCACAAAAGCTAACAACCCATTCAATTACGAGTCCAACCATACCAGTTTCACCCAAATCCGCCTCCGAATCGATACCGAAATTTCAAAAATTCGTTTCTATGAGATTTTCTAAAAGTTTTCAAATTTCAATCCCAAAACACTAATTAAATGGTGAAAACAATGATATTTGTGTATATAGACCAAATATGAGTTGGAATCACTTACCCCAAATGTCTTTTCTTGAAAATCTATCAAAGGTCGCCTCTGTTCAAGCTCAAGTTTGTCAAAAATGGCAAATGGGTTGAATGCCTCTGTTGTTATAACTTGCAGATCTGTTCAGTTCTATTTTCGGAGCTCGATCTATCCAGTTTGATCTTGGGAGCTCAATCTGTCCAGTTCGATCTCAGGAGCTCGATCTCGGGAGCTCGATCTTGGGAGCTCGATTTTGTCAGGGAGCTCGATTTTGTCAAGGAGCTCGCTTTTGTCAGGGAGCTCGATTTGTGAGGGACCTCGATTTTGTGAGGGACCTCAATGTGTCAGGGACCTTGATTTATCAGGGACCTCGATTTGTGAGGGACCTCGATTTTGTAAGGGACCTCGATTTTGACAAGGAGCTCGATTTTGGCAGGCAGCCCGATTTTGACAACATTTCCAACAGAAAAATTGCAGCAACTTTTGCAGCAGCTAAGTCTCACTTTTGATCCGTTAACCATCCAAAACTCACCCTAGGCCCTCGCGATCTCAACCCAATACACCAACAAGTCCTAAAATATCATACAAACTTATTTGAAACCTCAGATCACATCAAACAATGCTAAAATCATGAATCATACATAGATTCAAGCATAATGAACTTTGAAACTTTCAATTTCTACAAACAACACCGGAACCTATCAAATCAAGTCCGATTGACCTCAAATTTTGTACGCAAGTCATAAATAACCATACGGAGCTGTTGGAATCATCAAAATTCTATTCCGGGGTCGTTTGCACAAAAGTCGACATCCGGTCACTATTTGAACATATACTTTTAAATTTTTATCAAAATTTCATATCTCGGGCTAGGGACCTCAGAATTTGATTCCGGGCATACACCCAAGTCGCAAATCACGATACGGACCTACTGGAACTCTTAAAACACTGATGTGAGTCTGTTTTCTCAAAATGTTAAACAAAGTCAACTCAGTTGAGTTTTAAACCTCTAATTCACATTTAATCCATTTTCACCTGAAAACTTTCCGGAAAATTTTATGGACTGTGCACGCAAATCGAGAAATGATAAATAGTGCTTTTCGAGGTCTTAGAACACAGAATTAATTATTAAATTTAAAGTTGACATTTTGGGTCATCATAGATTCTTGGATTTGTTGTTGTTTTATGTGTTTCGAGAGTTCTAGTAGGTCCGTATTATGATTACAGACTTGTTGATGCCTTTGGACAGGGTCCCGAGGGGCTCGGGTCTATTTTGGACTGCCCGGAGCTAAATATGAGAAACCATATTTTCTAGTTCTGGTTTCCTTCTTCGCGTTCGTGAGAGAGGTCTCGCATTCGCGAAGGGAAACCTGGAGCAGTCGAGATTTTTCACTTCGTGTCCACGAAGAATGGACTGCGTTCGCGAAGGGTAATGGCAGTGTGCATCACGAACACGTGAAGGCTTTCGTGTTTGTGTAGAAGGGCGAGGCCAGGCGGGGTATTGGGCATTAAAGATTCGCGTTCGCGAAAGGAGCCTCACGTTCTCGAAGAGTAAAGTTGGGCAGCACATTTTTGTGCTTCGCAAACGCGAGACAAGGGTTGCGTGCGC
>AWOL01S0048810.1:0-34957 GCA_000715115.1 Nicotiana otophora | reverse complement strand
GGGTGAGGGCCTTTGACGGCTCGCAAAAGGATGTTATAGGAGAAATTTATTTGGCCTTGCAGATCGGGCTGGTCGAATTCTCCATATTGTTTCAAGTAATGGACATCTCTTCTTCCTATAATTTACTGCTGGGAAGGCCCTAGATACACATAANAGGGTGAGGGCCTTTGACGGCTCGCAAAAGGATGTTATAGGAGAAATTTATTTGGCCTTGCAGACCGGGCTGGTCGAATTCTCCATATTGTTTCAAGTAATGGACATCTCTTCTTCCTATAATTTACTGCTGGGAAGGCCCTAGATACACATAACAGGGGCCATCCCATCCACTTTACACCAATGCATGAAATGTGAGTGGGGATGTTAGGAGATCGTGGTCCACGACGAGTGGGGTCACTCCGTTTATTTGGAGCATGATGTTCCATTTATCGAAGGGCTAGACAAAGTTGCTTTCCATGTAGTGGAAATCATGCAAACTACCAAAATTGAAGAGCCTGAACAAAACTTAGGAATGCAATCACCATATAGATCCAAGATGGACATGAGGGAGATGATGAAATATGGATATGGGCCAGGGATAGGGTTGGGAGTAAGGTCAGACGGAATCACAGAGCCAATTGAACCTAACAGGAAGAAAGGAAGGGCCGACATAGGATATCAGCCTCCGGATGGGAAAGCTCGTACTGTTAGCTCCGGGAAAAAGGTTTTTGTGCCAGAGCATGTTTCAAGTCCGGGTCAGAGTTTAGTACCATAAGATGATGTCATCGACAGGATGGGAAAGATGTTCGTGAATATGATTGAAGAATGTTGTGAAGGGACTGACATTAAGACACCGACTATCAGGGATGCCGAACGAGGGGAAGAGCTGGGGAACTGGACCGCCAATCCATCTTTTATTCCCCAGGAGTCTTGGTAGTATAGAACTGTAAAAGTTTTCTTTTGAAAAGGCGCACAGTCAATTAAGGCATGGACCGTGTTTGTACCTTTTTGTCATTTGCCTTTTTTGAATGCTTAAGACGTTCCTCTTTTGATGAAATAAAAAGAATTATTTTCTCAAATATTGCTACTTTATTTACCGCTTTATTTATACATAGATTTTCGTTTCAGTAGTCAAAATGCTAAAAACCGACGTTCCATGATTATGGCATGTAACGAAACCATCGAGCGCAACGACCCAGATTTTGAGGAGTATGACGAGAGTATGATGCCAGACAATCTCCTGCAGGAGATCGAACAGTTGAAGAGTCAAAAAAAGCCCAACCTCGAAGAAACGGAAGTGGTCAATCTTGGAACTGAAGAAGACGTGAAGGAAACCAGAATCAGCATTCATCTAGAAGCTGAGCAGAAAAGAGAACTGGTGGATCTCCTCCGATAATACATCGATGTGTTCGCATGGTCATATGATAACATGCCGGTATTAAGTACTGACATTTTCTCACATCAACTGCCCACTGATCCTGCTAGACCGCCGACCAAGCAGAAACCTAAGAAATTCAAACCTGATATGAGTCTGAGGATAAAGTAAGAAGTGACCAAGTAGATAAAGGCGAATGTGGTAAGGGTCACCAATTATCTCATCTGGTTGGCAAATATCTTCCCAGTACCCAAGAAAGAAGGAAAGATCAGAATATGCATGGATTACCGAGATCTCAACAAAGCTAGTCCAAAGGATGATTTTCCTCTGCCAGATATCCACATCCTCATCGACAACTATACAAAGCATGAACTACAGTCGTTTGTGGATTGTTTCGCTGGGTATCACCAAATATTAATGCACGAGGAAGATACAGAGAAGACGGCCTTCACCACACCTCGGGGATTCTACTGCTATAGAGTCATGTCGTTTAGTCTCAAGAATGCCGACGCCACCTACATGAGGGCCATGAAGACCCTATTTCACGACATGATTCATAAGGAGATTGAAGTGTATGTGGATGATATAATCATACAATATCGAAAGAGTTCAGATCACTAGACAATTTGAGGAAATTTTTCGAGCGCTTGCGAAGGTACAGTTTGAAGTTGAACCCATCAAAATGCGTGTTCGGAGTCCCTGCTGGAAAACTGTTAGGCATCATCGTAAGTAGGAAGGGAATAGAACTGGACCCATCAAAAATCAAGACCATTCAGGAATTGTCACCACCAAAGAGCAAAAAAGATGTAATGAGTTTCCTGGGTAGATTGAACTACATCAGTCGCTTCATAGCCCAGTCCACGATAATCATTGAGCCCATTTTCAAGTTGCTGAAAAAGGATGCTGCCACAAAATGTACAGAAGAGTGCCAGAAAGCCTTCGATAGAATCAAAGAATATTTGTCAAATCCACCAGTGCTGGTTCCCCCAAACCAGGGAAGCCATTATTACTATATTTGTCAGTATTGGATAACACCTTCGGCTGTGTGTTGGGACAACATGACGAAACTGAGAGAAAGGAGCAGGCCATCTATTACTTAAGTAAGAAGTTCACGCCATGCAAGGCCAAGTTTACTCTGATAGAATGCACTTGTTGTGCTCTGACTTGGATTGCCCAGAAACTAAGGCATTATATGACAGCATACACTACGCATCTGATATCACGGCTCGACTCGCTCAAGTACATCTTCCAGAAGTCGATGCCTACCAGAAAGCTGGCTAAATGGCAAATTCTCCTTAGTGAATTTGACATTGTGTACATAACTCAAAAGGCTAACAAAAGACAAGCTTTAGCCGACCACCTCGTCAAAAATCCGGTGGACTGGGATTACGAGCCACTTACTACGTATTTTCCTGATGAAGAAGTGTTGTTTGCTGGAGAAGATATTGCAGAATCGTACCCTGGATGGAGAATGTTTTTCGATGGAGCATCAAATTTCAAAGGAGTCGAAATTGGGGTAGTCTTGATTTTGGAATCTGGACAGCACTATCCAGCATCGGCAAAGATAAGATTCCCTTGTACTAATAATATAGATGAATACGAAGCGTGAATCCTTGGGATCAGAAAGGCAATCAACATGAATGTCAAAGGACTTTTGGTCATAGAGGATTCCAATCTATTGATACACCAAGTCCAAGGAGAATGGTCTACCAAGAATGTCAAGATACTTCTATACCTGCACTGTGTGAATGTCACGACCCAAAATCCACTAGTTGTGATGGCACCTAACCCGACCCGTTAGGTCAGCCAATTAACAGTTGACATAATTCTAATAAAATAAATGTGACCAACAAATGATATGACTGGATTCCATACAACATCCCAAGGACTGGTAGTACAAGACATGAGCTACTAAGACTAGATTGTTGCACAAACAGATATGAAATAAATACAACTTCTGTTTGAAATGTACTTAAACAGAATTAAACTCTAGACCTACCCAGGGACAAGTGGTATTCATATCCGGAAGGCACGAACATCTTTAGAGTCAGCCCCCATCATCACCGGCAGCTCCGCTCCAAAATCTGCATGCAAGGTGCAGAAGTGTAGTATGAGTACAACCGACCTCATGTACTCGGTAAGTATCTTGACTAACCTTGGGGAAGTAGTGACGAGGCTTTTTAGTTAAAAGATACACAGTGATATAACTTGTGCAGAAGACTAGCAATAGAAAAATACTAGAACATAACAGAATAGAGTACAAGGAAACAAATATGCGAAGCAGTAAATGATTTCTAGAAGAACCCCGATTAATATTCCTCAATATCATGACCAATCCTTTCCTTAGAGCGATAACTAGTAAATCACAGTAATAAATCCATAACTTTCATAGTGTGAGAAATATACTAAAGACATCAAATCAAATGGAACGACAACACTCTTCGTGTATTTATCTCATCCTCACCAAATATACGTATAACAGTACCAACCAGGTGAAAGAAATACCGATAACAGTAATGACAAGGTAGGAAATACACAAGTAGCAATGATGAACAAGGCAGTACATATGGACAATAGTAATAGACTAGGTAGTAGGCATAGGAGTGATGACATCAATAAGGAAAGAAGAACATAATTTCACCTAACTAGCATGGTAGAAGGCATAGATGTTGATATAACAAATAAGAGCGGAAAACATGATCTTTATAATCTAACAAGTAGAGGCATGAATGGTTAACATGGTAGAAGGCTTATACTAAAGTGCAACAAAATAGATATGACACAGATGTAGATATAACAGCAGGAAGGAAGGTATGATCTTTGCAAGTTAAACATATAGAAGACATGGACAACACAACAATAATCAAGATAGAGGACAAAGACAGAACGACAACGACAAGTCATGTAGATAATATTAGTGCAACAGTAACAATTCTAGGTAACGACATGAATGTATACACAAGGAAAAGATATCACAACGTAATGCATGTCCCTCGTCCCCACCTGCACGGAAACACCCTTCGTGCAATGAACTCGTGATAACATAAAAGCATGGTAATATAAATGAAATAGCACGACATCACCCTTTGTGCTTTATACTCTCCCTCACATGATAATATAAATGAGATCAGGATAATATAAATGAAATGGCACGGCATCACCCTTCGTGTTTTTACTCTCAACTGAAATGGCACGGTATCACCCTTCGTGCTTTACACTTTTATTCACATGATAAAATATATGAAATGGCACGACATCACCCTTTGTGCTTTACACTCTCCCTCACATGATAATATATATGCAATGGCACGGCATCACCCTTCGTGATTTACACTCTTCCTCACCAAGCATATGTATATCAATGACAAACAAGGTAGGAAGCATAAATAATGTCAAGGAGAGTGGTTAAACGAATATTCCATATGAACCCCAATCACAACTTTCAAGCCAACAATAGTTCAATAAACCCTCAAGAACCTTATTGTTCAAGTATTTCAAAAAATCTCAAGAATGATCTACAAAACGAGTATAGAATCTAATATCTCAAGAATAACGGTCGTAGCAATGTATTAGTGATTAAGCATAATGATGACCAAACTAGACAAGTCAATGTTTCTCTAAATTCCATCAAATTGTAATCAAGTTATAATAAACTAAATCTTAGTTTCTAACATTTATTCCATTTTCTTACTGATCTAGAAGTCAAGTAAGACATGAAGCAAGAAGGTCACATAATTCTACAAGGTGCAATTTATAGTATAATTTACCCCCGAGCATGATTAACCCTGACACGTGCATATATGCTCATCACCTCATATATGTATCACCCCCGCCTATAGAAAATAATGTCAATTAGTAGAAAAATACTTTCAACAAAGTTAGGCAAGACACTTACCTCAAATCATCCTCCGAACGACTCGAAACTAGCCAAAAGCAACTCAAAGGCATCAATGAATTCCTTAGGAAATAATTCCAAATGATAAAGGTCGAATCTCTGATCAAAATCCTAAAGTCAACTAAAATAGTCAAACTTGGGCTCGCACCTCGAAACCCGACGAAACTTACAAAATCTGACAACCCATTTAATTACGAGTCCAACCATACTAATTTCACTCAAATCGGACTCCGAATAGATGTTCAAAACTCAAATAGTCACTTTAGGAAAGTTTAGACAAAACCCCCAGTTACTCTTTTAAAACCCTCGATCAAATGCCAAAAACGAAGATAGATTCATGATATAAAATCAAAAATGAGCAGAGAACACTTACCCCAATCCACATGGTGAAAATTGCTTCATGAATCACCTCAATCTGAGCTCCATAGCTCCAAATATGTATAAATGGTCGAAACCCCCAAAATAGAGTACTTTATAATCACTAGACGAATCAATGAATCACGATCGCGGAAATACCCATGCGATCGCGAAGAAGAAAATACACTGTCCCTGACAATATACTACGCGATCGCGAACAAACCTCAGCGATCGCGATAGATAACCAACACTGCCTTCGCATATACCCTACGTGATCGCGTAACTACCCATGCGAACGCGAAGAAAAACAGCCTCTGCCCAACTCAGTCCAAACCACTACGCGAACGCGTGCACCCTTACGCGAACGCGATGAAAACCAGCCCCCTCCCTATATGAACGCATGCATACTCTTGCAAACACGGAGAGAAAATTTTCATAGACGACCAAACAAGCCTTTGCGATCGCGAAGAATGCCAGATGCAATAGGTAACAGAAGAAACTAGCAAATGAAAAACCATTCGAAATGATCCGAACTACGTCCTAAACTCACCCAGGCCACCCGAGACCCCATTCGAATATACCAACAAGTACCATAACATAATACAGAACTACTCGAGACCTCAAATCACACATAACAACATCGAAACGATGAATCGTACCTCCAATCAAAATTAATGAACTTTTAACTTTCAACTTCCAAAACTCGAGCCGAAACATATCAAAACAACTAGGAATATCCTCAAATTTTGCGCACAAGTTCTAGATGACATGACAAAGCTACTCCAACTCCCAGAACTAAAATTCGAATTTGATATCTTCAAAGTCAACTTCTAGTCAAACTTATGAACTTTCCAGACCTTCAAATTTTCAACTTTCTCCAATTAGTGCCGAATCCTTCTAAAAATATCCAAATGCAAATCCGAGTATACGACCGAGTCCAAAAGCACCATATGTACCTAAAGGAACCATCAAAACTCCAATCTGAGGTCAAATGCTAAAATGTTAAACTTGGTCAACTCTTCCAACTTAAAGCTTCAATCATGAAGTTCATTCTTCCAAATCGATTCCGAATAACCTGAAAACCAAAACCGATGGTTCATAAAAGTCATAATACATCATGCGGAGATACTCGTGGCCTTAAACTATCGAGCGAAGTGCAAATGCTTAAATCGATCGGTCAGGTTGTTATAGTGAAGGAGCTATGCAAGAAGTTCACGAAGATTAAGTTCAAGCACGTCCCCAGAATTCAGAACGAGTTTGTCGACGCCCTTGCAACCCTATCATCTATCATTCAGCATCCAGACAAGAACTACACTGACCCTATGGAGGTAGAAATCAGGGATCAATATGCCTATTTCTTCCATGTAGATGAAGAACCAGATGGTAAACCATGGTATCACGACATCAAGAGATTCCTTGCGACCAAAGAGTACCCGGAGAATGCTACTAATGGTCAAAATCGAGCCCTCGGGAGGCTGGCAAACCACAATTTCCTCAACGGGGAAGTCTTGTACATGTGGACCCCAGATTTAGGTTTGTTGAGATGTGTAGATGCTGCCAAGGCAACCAGACTATTGGAAGAAATACATGCAGGAACGTGCGTACCCCACATGAATGGGTTCACATTAGCCAAGGAAATCTTGAGAACTAGATAGTTTTGGATGACTATGGAAAGCGACAGTATCCACTACGTACAGAAGTATCACTAGTTCCAGATTCAGGGGGATTTCATCCGGGTTCTGCCAAATGCGTTAAACGTAATGAGTTCACCCTGGTCGTTCGCCGCATGGGTCATGGACATGATTGGACCCGTAGATCCCGCCTCATCAAATGGACATTGTTCATCTTGGTAGCTATCGACTATTTCACTAAATGGGTCGAAGCTTCTACTTACAAGGCTGTCACAAAGAAGGTGGTGGCAGATTTTGTCCGGAATAACATCGTCTGCAGATTTGGAATACTGGAGTCTATCATCACTAACAATGCCGCTAACCTCAATAGTGACCTTATGAGATAAATCTGCGAGAAGTTTCGAATCGTCCACCACAATTCCACCGCCTACAGGCCACAAATGAATGGGGAAGTCAAGGCGGCCAACAAGAATATCAAGAGAATTTTACAGAAGATAGTGGACAATCACAGACAATGGCATGAGAAACTATCTTTCGCCTTATTGGGTTACCGTACCACCATGAGAACATACACTGGGGAACGCCGTACATGTTGGTATACGACACTGAAGTTATGATACCTGCAGAGGTCAATATACCGTCTTTAAGGGTCATTCAAGAGGCAAAATTGGATGATGCAGAGTAGATACAGGTCAGACAGGAGCAAGTCATGATCATCGACGAGAAAAGAATGGATGCAGTATGCCATGGTCAGCTATATCAGAACAGGATGGCCAGTGCATTTAACAAGAGAGTGAAGCCTCGCCAGTTTGCACAGGGGCAATTGGTATTGAAGAAAATATTTTCCCACCAAGAAGAAGCCAAAGGAAAGTTTGCATCAAACTGGCAATTTCCTTACGTGGTTCACCGAGTATTATCGGGTGAAGCTCTAATCTTGGCAGAAATGGATGGAAGAATCAACACGAAGCTCATCAACTCAGATGCAATTAAGAGATACTATGTTTGAGGACAAGTAGAGTTAGGTTTTCCTGTAACAGAACTATGTTCAACCTGACTTCCCACGGAGGGATACATAGGCAACCAACGCAGGGTTCGGTTTCTCTCCCCCTTTCTCTTGTAATAGAAAACCAAATATCATTTTTGTATGTTGCTCAAGAACTACACTAACTTGATTTTCTTAAAAAGGAATATGTAGGCAATCCTCATTGGATTTAGTTATCTTTTGTAATTGAACTACGTTCTAGCCTGATTCTAGTTGGATACGTAGGCATTGAGTCAAACTCGGCCATTCTCATTCTTAACCTCATCATTTTGCATCTGTTGTAATTGAACTTCTTTGACCTGATTCCATTTGGATACGTAGGCTGCCTGAGTCAGGCTCGGTCATCTTCATTATATTTTATCATAATCCACAAACTGCGTTCAGACCTGATTCCATTTTGGATACATATGCAACCTGAAAAGGTTCGGTCATAACCTTAGGAAAACCTTTGTAATGCATTAGTTCGAATTAGGACACAGTCACAACAACGAGCAACCGCGTTGTCAGAAGCATCACGAAAGATCGACACTAACAGGATAAAGTTTTCAAGAGGATACGCTCGTGTGGGGAAAATCTTTCGTAACATGTCATAATCCGGAACGACAGCATTTTCTTTAAAATCAAAGTATTCTTAAAATGTTTTCTAAAAAAATATATACAGTAATTTTTTCTATCTACCGAACTTCGTGGCACAATCATGTCAAAGGCCAGGGCAAACCAACACTGTGGTCGACATAGACCAACTTCCCCCGCCCCCACTAAGAATGTTTCTTTTAGCGCATGGTGAACAGGGAGCAAGAAAGCACTAAGACCACACTGGGGAAAATGACGGATCCGCCACTAGCCTATAATTATCTCTCTTTCTCTTTTACTTGAATTTTCTCGTACAGCTAAAGCTAATCTTTGAATCCTTTGCAGGTACCTCAGATTTAGACCGTTGATATCGGAAAACCTGTACATAGCAAACCACCTGCTCAAATAATCGGAGCACCTTGTACAAATGAGCCGTCAACTTCACCAATTGAAGTCATGTATATAGCAAACCGCCTGCTAAACTAATCAGAGCACCCTGTACAAACGAGCCGTCGGCTTCACCAATTGAAGTCCTGCATATAGTAAGCCGTCGGCTCAATCAATCGGAGCACCCTGTACAAATCGAACGTCGGCTTCGCCAATCAGAGCTTTGTATATAGCAAACTGCAAACTTCGCCAACAAGGCATGCATAGCCACTCCATCGCAGCGGATGCCAGAATAGACAGTCAGAAACTTCGTCACTGACATTCTGCCAATCGATGGACGCAACTTAGCTTCGCAGTCAAGAGTATCTCTTGGGCATGCTTTATTTCATTTTGCTATTACTTTGAATGTCTTAACAGTTTTCTCATGCAGCTTCAGGCATGATTACGGTCTTAATTAATCACTCCCATGCGGAGATTACTTTACATTTCTCAGTGCAAAGCTTTCCCAACAAGCGGAGACCTACTCTACAAATCAAGCTCTCCCAACAAGCGGAGACATTTCTCAGTGCAAAGCTCTCCCAACAAGAGGAGACGCACTCCATAAATTGAGATCTCCCAACAAGCGGAGACATTTCTCAGTGCAAAGCTCTCCTAACAAGCGGAGACGCACTCTACAAATCAAGCTCTCCCAATAAGCGGAGACAATTTTCAAATACTCCGACAGCTGTAGAACGGTACACAGATCGTCAAACAAATCGATCAAGATCAAGTATCCCATCATCCCGATCCCAAATAATGGCTCGTCGGCAGCCAGACATCATCATTCATGCATCATTTACATCGTATTTTAATATATTCCGCATTACAATATATTGATATGCATGTATTTTATTTGTTTTGCAGGAACAAACACCACATCGTGGAACTTTTCTAAACAGCAGACCAAACTACAACACTATGAGGGACAACAAACCCATCAGCGAGCCGAGGATCCAAGTTCAAGCACAAAACGACCAGTGAAACTCAAAATTTTCCAATCCTTCAAATCAAGCCACAAAATTCAAGCTATCACAAGCGCCCAATCCTTCGTCTCACCATATTGTCATAATATGATACTGGAGCAATTTCTGCGAGTATCGCGTCCTCAAAATCTTCACTCCAGAACTACATGAGGCCTGATCCTCGTTAAGCCCGAGGTATGTAACCAATTCAAAGCCAGAATTTGGCCCCAATCTCTCAACAATTCTTCCTAGAATCCTCTTTAAATCAATCCTACAACTCATAATCTTCATGCCATTCTTGCAATGCATGCCTAAAGTCGGAACAAAATTGGCTTTGATTCAATTTCTTTGCCCGAAAACTCTTTCATCATCTCCGGTCAAAGAGGGGCAGTTGTTGACGGCCAATTTTGACCCACCCTTTTTAAATTAATTTATTTATACTTAATAATTTATAATAAGTATTTTGGAAGTGTTTTCTAGAAATAAGTACCTAGTTTTACAAATTAATGAAGTATTAGTTTTGAAATTAATCACGTAGTATTAGTATTATATAATTACAAATTACTTACTATTTTAAGATTATCATCCCTTCAAACCCTATCACTCATGAAACCCTGCACAAATCAGTGAAAGGTCACAAAACCTTCTCCAAATCGTCCTTCCCTGCTTCTCCATTCCCGAATTTCGCTGATTTTCCCTTTTTTCTATTCAAATCTGAGACACCAGACGCGGTCAGTAAAGTTGAAGCCCCATTTCACCTTCGTTCTTTCAAATCCAACTTGCAAATTCGTATGCTTTGTCCCTAGGTTATGAGGCCAGTGATTTCAGTTTCCATTTTTGTTGATCAAATTCAAAACCCCTAATCTGAAACCCTAGACTCAAAGATGCAACTTCAAATCTCCAAATTTCCTTCGTGTTCTGTTAAATTGGAGCATGCATAAGCACATTTCATAGCCTCATCATGATTATTCAAAGTTCAGAGGTCCAATGCAATGACCTCTAGATATTGGAGCTTTGACTGATGGGTTTTGCCTTCAATGGCCAGCTTTCCTCAGTCACGTAAAAGCTTCTCATGATTTTCTCCCACTGATGTCTTCACTTTTCACTCATTTTGCTCGCATTATCTGAGCTTCGTCACATTCCACTATCATTTTGAATCCTAAAACCCTAGAGCCTTAAATGGCACTATAAATAAGGTCTTTAATGTTCTCACCTAACAACCAACCACTGAAGAAAATACACCAAGAACACCTAACAAAAGCAGAAAATCAATATAGTAGTGTTTTAGAATTTCTTCGACTTAGGCTAACTTCTTATTCGATTTCTGATTTGGCTCGAAGGTACTCATCATTTGAAGTTTCTGAGTTCTTAGATCCTAAATGGCTAAACAAATTCTTATTTGGTCTGCTGCCCTAGAGAAGGTCAGTACACCTTCACCCCTCATTCTCTTTGATTGTCTTACTTGAATACTATGGATGTGTTGTTTCCTTCTATTAACTGTATTAGCTTATAATATTTGACATTAGTGTCGAAATGTTATTTTTAGTTCATGATAAGGTGTTATTCACTTGTGATCACTTGTTATGCTCCTAAGTATCCTTAATTAGTGTTGATTGAACTGTATGTAATCTTAATGACTTTCATTTCTAATCTCAAATAGATAACATGATTCAATCTCCTTAATATGCTTTAAATGACCTCTCATGCTTGCCTAGGTTTCAAATCTTCTATTAATGACTCTGTTGTGATCTCTATCTCTATACACCATTTCCTGCATTCTATTGGTCGAGATTGTTGTTTGATAATTCTAACTGGGATAGACCTAAAAGTTCATAGCTTAATTCCTCACCATTTAACTTAGCATGAAAAGTCTAAGTGTTTAAGTTCTCTCCTTCTCTATATCTGTATCTATTAACCTTGAAAGCAAATTCTGAGTTACCACCATGACATTATTATGTTCATATCTAACTGTTGGTTGCATCTATATGAAAACAGTCTTGTTGAGGTGAACTCTCATGAACATTAGTAACCCATCCTGTTATGATCAAATTGTCTTTTACAAAATAGGTCATAATTGTGTTTGTTATCACTGAATGGTAACTGTTGTTAGGTCAAACATAATTGCCTCTGTTTCCCTACTGATGAATTGAACTTAGTCTGTAAACCCAAAGGGAACTCTCTATTGTTGTTGTTTGGGCTTGATAGTCTACATGTTTCAATATAGGTTTACTGTTCTTTTAAAGATGTGATTTTGCACTCAATCCCAAATGAAGTATGGTTGATAACCTGTGATTCTGTTAGGCATCTTTAGGAACTCCATGTTTGAATCTATAATCCATAGTCAAACTAAATATCCTGATCATGTTCTGATATTTTGATTACACATACAGAAATTGTTTGATGTGACTATTTGTTTGAATCGTTGTTTGTGGTGGCAAGACCTAAGCTAATCAACCCATAATTAGTCTGCCAAGGCAGAAGTATCTATTTCTGGGTTGCTGCATATCTGAGTTGCGTTCTTTACCTATACTTTAAAGGTTATCCTAAGTGTGTAGATCTTTAACAGTAATGTTATAATGTCTCTACCTCTCCCCTTCTTCATATGCGTTTGAAATCTGACTTTCAGACTTGCTTAATATGTGCATCACTCAGTTTGTATAGGAAGTGAAGTTATAAAAATAAAACTATTCTTATGTCCTTATTCTGTCAGGGGAAAGGTATACCTCTGTGGTAGGGAGTATTATGGTAGTTAGTTTACATTGAGTGGGCCTCATTGGAACTTAAACCCATTGGGAAAAAGGAGTCGTTAGTGGTTAGGGGTGTTTGGGAGTAGAGTTTAACTCTAGGTCGGGCTGCTCTCCCCGGCACAAGCATTGCCCTGGGCCTTGAGACCATTTGGAACTTTGAAGTGTTGGGGGATTCAAAGGGGCCATCGACTTTGAGTGGATATCTCTCCTTAGCCCTTAATTCATTGACGCTTATTGTTCTTTAGGGGTTTAGTGTTTAATGACAACAAAAGATTTTTCAATATAAATTATTTGCAATGTATAACTGCCACGTTAGTATATGTTTCTCATAGTATTTGAGTATTGATATTTTGTTATATTTTGTTCCAATCATTTGTTTATGTGTTTCATACATAATTGAACATGTATAATCTGTATCTAATGACCCTTTTTTAATATGTAGATCTGTTTGGGCCTACTGAGTTCCTAAGGAACTCAGGCCCAAGCCCAGCATTGCTGCGTTTTTTCTAGAAGTCTAAAGTTAGTTGTGGCCGTCCCTTTACTGCTGGGCCTGCCTCTTTGAGGCCCCAATACCAGAATCCAATACTTTCCCTCTAAATTCCTTTACTATCATTGTTTACTTCTTTACTGCTTTTTGGCACTTTGTTACATCTCTTGTTGTTGTATTTATCTCACATGTATACAACACTCATATATTGGATTGCATGCTTTATTTTATACCTTAAGTCATATAAAACTTAGGCAAATCCTAAATGACATAGAATTAAAGTAATTAGTTAGTAACTAATCTTCCACTTGCTAATTATGATTTATTTATATTATTACAATATTTTCACTCACCTTCCCTCTTAAAAGACTTTGAATTCCAAGGCTTAGTAAGGGACGACAACCCCACTTTCAAAAGAAAGAAACCAAGTTAAATCGCAAGCTTTATCTTCAAAAGTAAACCAAGATATTTCGAAAAAATGGAGTGTTGTCGCCCAAAAGGATTTTCAACAAATCGTTTTCTTCAAGTCGTCAAATCAAAGTATATCTTAGGCTTGCCCCATCACATTAGAGTAATATACACCTCCATAATTTAAGAACAATTACTCAAATTTAGTCCTCCTTTTCACATGCTTTTTCTTAAATACAAACATCCTATATCCCTTTCTTCAAAAAACTCTTTTTAAGTATGCATGCACTAATTTTATAAATTCATACCCCTTTTAAACTACACATTCCCTTTGTAAGAATTATGTCTTAATATACTGTAAGCCTTATCCTTAGAACGTTAATTAAGGCATAGTATAAATAATTAATTCCAAATCTAGTCTAAGTCCTATGCAGCTACCTTAGGTAGATTTTAAGGGGTGCCAAATACATTCCCCTTAGAAGAAAAAGAACCCTTACCCAAAATCTCACCGGTTAGCAGACCAATAAAGAATACGACTTAGTAATTAAATAGGTACCCTAGTATACCTTTAAATATTAGGCGGCGACTCTTTTTTTTATCAACAACAGAGAAACTAAAAGTTGAATCTTGTTCTGACTAGTGCAAAATAGGGTGAAACAATAAGAAGGTTATGTTATGAGTTATTATAGTCGTATGATAGTCGTATGTTGAGTTTTGAAGTCAAGCGAGTTGTAGAACAAAAGTTGGCAAAGGTCATCACAAGTTACTGTTTACTCGTAAAATAATACAGTTAAATTTGTAACGTGGTTTATAGACAAGTGAATCAATTTTATCCCCAAAATGATAAATAAATTAAATAAAATGCAAGACTTAACGTTGAAATCGAGATAAGACAGCAAATAGCTTGGTTCCGGGAGTAGAGCTTCCGAAGGCAGTAATAAGAATAGACAGGAAATAAAATATTATTGAGCTTAGAATAATGTGTAGCATAAGTTTGTCAAAAAATTCGTGTCCCTAACAACGATTGTTGAAATCACTATTTATAGCTGTACCTAGGGAACAAGATCTTACGATCAAGCCCCTCTTAAATGATAACTACGGGGCCATTGATGAATGTGTAATGATAGGATATGAATGCCAAAATTCTCTATAACGGATTTTGTATTTTAATACTGAATAATATTTTCATTGAATGTCATCGAGTGGCAAACATTCATTTGTCTTCATTAGCAATATTCCCTTCAGGGTCTTCCTTGTGCCAACCAAAGTTGTTGTCCCCGGTCTTACTGTTTCTACTTGCCTCGCTTTCTGTCTGTCTCCGATCCACGTGTCGTTCTATTATTCGAGTATTTATACGAACTAATTTTACCATATACAGATAGTCCCCCTACTTTCTGGTGACACATCTTTGTGTCATCGGGAAGTTGGTGAAATACCTTTCTTGGCGGGAAATTTTCTGATCCCTTCTATAAAGTTTCTGACACTTGATTAGATGCACGTCTCTGCGCATTTAATTCCCCGAACGTGTGTCATTCCACGATTTAGCAATACTATCACTGGTTCTCGAGGTAATCATGGCCACGATATTGGCCGCCTATTCCTTTACTTATACGCCTCATTCTTCTTCTTTTACACTTCACAGTTTTTCAAACTCTCTCAACTTCTTTGCACTCGACTCTTTCTTGCTTTCACTCTTCTTTAATCTTCTCCTTCAAAGAACTCTTATTATTCTCCGCTAACCATGGCCTCCTCTTCTAAGAACTTAAGTTCTCTAAAGAACAAAGAAATCACCGATGATGCTGCCCCTCCTACGGTGAGCACCATCATTCCTAGAATGCTCAGTACAACCAAGGATTTTGAAGAGAAGTTTCCTTCTACAAATTCTCGTACATAGGCTGTTGGCGTGTACCCTTCTTCCATTCGTCCTTCTAGCATTCCTACTGTGAAGGAGGACTGCAGTTTCGATGATCTGAACATCATCGCTCCCGATCTGGTGGAGCGAGTAACTTTCCCTAAGAAGGGTTTTATGTACGTTTACATGTATCCCTTCACTTTGGACCCATTATCATTGAACGGGGGACTTGACCCCATAATCCTGGAGATTTTCCACTGGTATTAAGTCTGCTTGGCACAAGTGAGACCCTCCGTGTGGCGAATGATAGTCTATCTACGACAGCTATGCCAGGAGACGGGGAAAGAGCTCTCCTTAACTCGCATGATGAACCTCTACTCCCCCAAGATTTTCCGTGGGGGAGTAATAAACTTTAGAAAATGAGGCTACCATGCTTTTCTCACCAGTATGGATGATGACGACGACCGTGGATGGATGAAGCGATTCGTTGTTATTGCAGCCAGGGAAATCATATCGGCCACAATTCCATCTTTCCCCGCGTCATGGACTCGTACTCGTAAGTTCAACATCTGTCTTTTCTTTGATAAAAGATTTTTTCATACAATTACTGACCCTTCTCTTTTCATTATTTTAGCAACTCGGTGGACACCGCCAAGGTTTGAAGGCTTGGATTAGTGGGTTTAGAAGATTCTAGATATTTCCACGCTTGAAACCCGCCTGTCGAAAGAACTAGCCCTCAAATATGGGTGGAAGGCCAAAAATCATGGTAAGTTGATTCGCGAAACTAATCTTGTCTTCATCTCATTTTTGTGTATAAGACAATTGGTTAACTTCTTTTTCCGTCGAATTCAAGTCTCCTGCAGGGCTCTGTTACTGTCCCCGAGAAGGTTGTTTTGGATGATCTCATAGAGGTTGTGAGGTTGCTAAAGGGGACCTTCACTCGAACAGGCACCATCGGATCCGCTTCCGCTGCAGGTGCTTTCTCTCGGAGTCCCCTACTAGAGAACAAGCAACCAAAAAGGAGGCGTTCCTCCTCGATCGAGGACAAAAATAAAAAGGTGATGAATTCCGTACCCGAGCCAACCGCAGCTACTATGGAGATTGATGATGATGGGGAAGCCAGTGATGAAGGAGCTTCCCTACAGAGGAGACAACGACCTTCATCAAGTCAACAAAATGCTCAATTTGAAGAGCTAATAACACCAATCGAGGATGACGTCGAAGCACTCTAGGGAGAGTATGATATAGTGGAGAATGCGAATTCTCACTTTTGAGCCACATTTCCTGCTCCCAGTGCTATGTGGTTGAGTACCAGGCCTCTTTCGGCTTCGGTTGATAAGCAACCTAAAACCAGCACTACCTTTGCCGCAGCTGCTTCTCATCCCACAACACCATCAACTTTATCTTCTTCTACGCCAGTCATACCTTCGTCACCAGTAACTGCTACATTACCCCCATCGGGCATAGACACCTGAGAGGAGGATGTTCCCCCTCCCCAGTCCCTAGACCATGGGAATTTGGGGCACAACTATTCGCCCCCTTCTGCAGATCCATAGAAGAGGAGGAGCGTCTCCCTCTCGGTCTCTACCGAGTGCCTCTTCTATCCCTACCAGTGAAACTCGTCAATTATCTGAAGCCACTGGCTTCAGATAAAGATAAGAAGAAAATACACTCTCTTTGGGGGGAGTGTATGGTAAACAAAGCCATACACAATGCAACAACGATATGATATTTGTTCCTTTTACTGTTTCTTCTTGTCTTGTTATGACATGATTTATGATTTGAGTTTTTGCTTTAAAGGCTAACTTCCTTGCTTCTGAGGGCCTTCGGAAGTTGATCCTCAATAAAGAAAGACTCACATTCAAGCGAGATCAATTGTTGGCCGAATGAGACCATATTATTGCTCGCCTACTAGCACTTGAAGTGCAAGCTGCCGAAGGCAGTAAGTTGGAGGCTCGGTTGCAGCAGAGCAAGCAAGAAGTGATGGCTCTCATCCAAGAAGCCTCCCAGTCAAGTACACAATTTCAAGAAGCCAAGGCTAAATGGTCCGAGCTCCAAAATACTATACTTGCTGCTACGGAGCGCAAGGCTGCCTCTACTGAGAGATTAAATAATTTGGAGGCAGCTTTGAACTCCAATGACGAAGAGGTTATTTCTGCTAAGGAGAAACATGCCTAGATGGAACTGAGCCACGAGGTTCGAGCGGGATAGCCTTTCGATCGAGGTTAATTGGTTCAAATCAGAGATCCAGTGTCGAGCGGATTTCCTCACTGCTAAAACAAATATTCAATGGATAACATGAGGAGAAAAACCTTGGAAGAGGCCAAAACATGCGACATTTATTTTGATTCCAAGATCGCCAAGGCTAGAGAACTGGAGTCAACTGCCCGAAGGTGCCTTCCCACTCGACCCGATGCAGCTGACTCTTCTGGTTTCAGTTCTGGGTTCTCGGGAACTGAGGAGGAACTAGAAGAGGATAATGATGAAGGTCAAGATCCCGAGTCGGCAGCAGATCCGCTTACTTCTCCTGGGGGCGAAGATTCTTCTCTTCCCCTGAGTTTTGGGGATGCAATAATTTAGTTTTTTGCTCTACTTTTCTTTTATTGTTTTCGTTTTATACTCTTGTACTCGTGCTGCTTGGCACGTTTGTTATATAAAAGTGCTGCTTGTTTAAGCATTGTGCAAAGGTAATTTTTTGCTTTGAATTATGCAAGGCTTCGGGTGAATTTTCTCCCGATAGCATTTGGGTTCTGGGCATAAATCCTTCCGGAACCAACCCTTTACTGTGAGGCTTTTATAAGAGAGGGTCTTCTTATGTTTATGCTTCTCTTGAAGAGGACATCTCCTGTTTATTATGGCACTAGCATTTGAATTACTTGGTTAACTTTCTAATGATAAAATTAATTCATCGTTTGGAAAAGAAACAAGGACTTTATTTTATTCCTCCTATTTTCAAAGGTACATAAGCATTCGTTGTGCTGAAAAGAAATTGCCATTACTTGTGGCTAATTTGTACAACTTGTTTCTATGGGGTTGGCCGTGCAGTTCCCGATCCCGATGATACATATTTGTTTCCAGATTTCGTACTACCGGTTTATGTGGTAATCTGGTTGCCGTATTCTCATATCATTCCCCACAGTATTCAAATGCGAAGAATGCACATTGGAACACTGGAAGTCATGCTCCTTTGAAGATTCCACTAGTGAATGGTTGGATAATCTTTAATCCGATAGCAAACTTCATTTTCTGTTAGGAACTTTGCTACCGAGTCAAAGATTATCTAACCACCCCAGTGGCTTTTGGTGAGGGGGCAATCATGAACGGTCGGGTATATTTTGGTCTGATAGCAAGCTTTGTTCCCGTTAGGAACTTTGCTATCGAGCCAAAGACTATCTAACCATCCCTTAGTGGTTTGTTGTTTCCATGCCTTGTCATTTTAAAGGTCTTATTTCTACTGATGGTGTTTCCTTCATAATATGCTTTCCATTGCTGCCTAATTAAAAACCTTGGCAGAAAAACCCAATTGGGACAAAAACTAGACGAAAGGAAAAATAGTGTAGCACATACTTTTAGTATAGGCAGTGCCCATCAGCAATAGTACCTTTTGAGGCGTGCCACATTCCAGTTGCTCGAAAATTTTACTACGTCTTGATTTTCCAATTCATATGATCCTTTCCCGGTGACAGCTGAAACCCGGTAGGGGCCTTCCCACGTCAGACCTAGCTTCTCTGCATTGAGCTTTCAGGTGTTTTGGGTCACTTTTCTTAAAAACCAAGTCTCCCACTTTGAAATAACAGAGATTGGTTCTTCGATTATAGTATCTTTCCATTCTTTGTTTCTGGGCTACCATCCTTACATGGGCCAAGTCACCGTGTTCGTCAAGCAACTCCAATCTAACCGGCAATGCTTCATTGTTTGCTTCTTCGTCTGCCGGAAGTATCTCATGGTTGGTTCTCCCATTTCTACCGAGATCAGGGCTTCTACTCCGTATACGAGTGAGAAAGGTGTCTCTTCCATGCTTGACTTGGCCGTCGTTCGGTATGCCCTTAGCTCTCCCCATAACTCTTCGGGCCATTTGCCTTTGGCTGCTTCTATTCTCTTTTTGAGATTTTGAATAATCACCTTATTTGTCGAATTCACTTGGACGTTTACACTCAGGTGGTATGGCGAAGATGTGGTTCTTTTGATTTTCAAGTCTTCAATGCATTTTGTGACCTTTGCGCCTATAAATTATGGCCCGTTGTCGCATGCTATTTCCTTTGGTATTCCAAACCTACAAATTATTCTAACCCACAAAAAATCAACCACTTTGCGCTCGCCAATTTTTTGGTAAGATCTTATTTCAACCACTTAGAGAAGTAGTCGGTGAAAATCAAAAGAAATCTTACCTTACCGGGATCAGCGGCATCGGGCCGACTATGTCCATCCCCCATTTCATGAATAGCCAAGGCGACAATACCGAATGCAATAGTTCTATCGGTTGATGCACCAACGGTGTGTGGCTTTGACATTTGTCGCATTTCCAAACAAATGCCTTAGCGCCTTGTTCCATCCGGGGCGAGTAGTATCCTGCCCTTATTAACTTTAATACTAACGAGTCTGCAGCTGACTGATTTCCACAGATTCCTTCGTGAACTTCTCTCATGACGTAATTAGCCTCGAAGGCTCCTAGACATCGGGCCAACGGGCCTTGGAAACACTTTCTATACAACTGGCCTCCCTAGAAGCTGTAACGAGCTGCTGTGGTGCGAAGTGCCCGATATGCCTTGGGATCTTCGGATTATTTGCCATGCTCAAGATAGTTGATGATCTCATTTCTCCAGTACTCGACCAAATTGGTCGCATTTACTTTATAGTAACCGTCCACATCCAATACCGAATGAATGAGTTGTACGACCTTACCGGAGTCTGATCCCTTCATTTCTGTGGATGAGCTCAGATTGGCTAGTGCGTGTGCTTCTGTGTTTTCTTCTCTCGGGATGCAGGTGATTGACCATTCCCTGAACCGTGCGAGCAGAGTCGGGACTTTCACTATATATTGTTGCTTGCGTTCCTCTTTGGTGTCAAAGATTCTGTATACCTAATTTACTAACAGTTGGGAATCGCATTTGATTTCAATGACCTCGGAGTCTAGTCCCCGGGCCAATTCAAGTCTTGTAATCAAAGACTCATACTCGACTTCATTGTTAGTCGAGGGAACAATTCTTATGGCCTGCTTCAAGGTTTCTCCCGAGGGTGTAATTAGCACTACTCCGAGCCCGGACCCTTTCATGTTGGAAGCTCCATCCGTGAACAAGGTCCAGACTCCTAATGTCGTTTCTGACACCATCATCGCTTCTTTGGTGGCCAAACGCAGCAGTCCAGGACTGAAATAGGCCAAAACTTGCGATTTGATCGTAGTCCTGGGTTTATACTCTATGTCTAATTTACTCAGTTCGACTGCCCACTTGGCCAGTCAACCTGACAATTCAGGTTTGTGAAGGATATTCCGCAGGGGAAAGGTTGTCACCACGGTTATCGGGTGGCATTGAAAATAAGGCCTAAGCTTTGGAGCGATGACTACGAGAGCTCAATTTTTCGAGGTGTGGGTAGCGAGTTTCCGCTCCGGTTAAAATTTTACTAACTTAATATATAGGAGATTGCGTACCTTCGTCTTCACAGATTAAAATGTCACTTACCGCTACCTCCGAGACCGCTAAGTAAATTAGAAACTTTTTGCCTTCCTCCGGTTTCGATAGTAACAGAAGGCTCGATAAATACCTTTTCAAATCTTTCAAGGCCTACTGGCATTCTGGAGTCCATTCGAAATTGTTCTTCTTTTTCAGAAGTGAGAAGAAATGATGAAATTTTCTGAGGATCGGGAAATGAACCCGCTTAAAGCAGCTAGTCTTCCAGTTAACCTCTGAACCTCTGTCACATTTGATAGCTAGTCGGGAATGTCCTCGATGGCTTTAATTTTATCGGTATTGACTTTGATCCCCCTTTGTGACACCAGGAAACCCAAGAACTTACCTGCATTTAAAGACTTAACCAGCATATCATCTATATAAACTTCCATTGTTTCCCCTATTTGCTTTTCTAACATTTTGTTCACAAGCCTCTAGTAAGTGGCTCCGGGGTTCTTAAGCCCGAAAGGTATCACATTGTAGCAATATGTGCCAAAGTTTGTTATGAACGAAGTCTTTTCCTGATCTTCCGGGTTTATTTTGATTTGGTTGTACCAGTAATAAGGATCGAGGAAACTCATCAACTCGTGCCCGGCCGTCGCATCAATCATTTGATCAATGTTTGGTAATGGGAACGAGTCTTTTGGGCATGCCTTATTCAGATCCTTATAATCTATGCACATACAAAATTTGTTATTCTTTTTTGGAACTACTACTATGTTAGCTAGACAGTCAGGATAATTTACCTCCCGGATTGAACCGATATCAAGCAATCGAGTTATCTCTTCTTTGACAAACCTGTTTCTGATCTCGGCAATAAGGTGTTTCTTCTTCCTTACTGGCGGGATGTTGGGATCCAAGCTTAATTTGTGCATGTCCACCTCTAGCAGAATGCCTATCATATTCGCATGCGACCACATAAAATAATCAATATTAAATTTAAGAAATTCTATAAATCCTGACCTGAGCTCGGGGTTTAATCCTGTCCCCAAGTGGAACTTCATCTCTAAGAACTTCTCGAACAATGCGACTTGTTTGAGTTCTTCCGTTGTGGATTTTATTGCGTTCGTTTCTTCTGGTTCCTGGAAATACCTTGGTACTTGATAGGATTCCGACGGCTCCTCCCCTTTGTCAACTTTGTTTTGCTCGGGAGAAGGCGTCGGTTCCTGTAATTGCTATGCCGCGTGTTCCTTCCCTTTACTACTAGAAACCGATATCACATTCATCTCCCTTGCCGCTGGTTGATCTCCTCTTATTTGTTTAATTCCTTCTAAAGTTGGGAATTTCAAAAGTTGATGGTATGTTGATGGCACAACCTTCATCTCGTGTAGCCATGGTCTTCCAGGAATAATGTTGTAGCCAATGTCGTCATCTAGTACTTCAAACAAGTTCGTCTTCATGACCTATTTAGCATTTGTGGGCAGCAGGATCTCCCCTCGGGTTGTCACACTTGCTAAGTTGAACCCGGCGAGGAGCTTTGTGGCTGGAACGATGCTTCCGGTTAGCTTGTCTTATTCCAACACTCTCTATTGGATAATATTGGCTGAACTCCCTGGGTCTACCAAAACACTTTTAAATTCTAAAACATTTAGAGAAATTACCAGGGTATCATTGTGCGGTAGTAGGAGTCCATTGGCATCCTCCTCCTTGAAGGTGATATTGTCCTCGGCCACTTCCCGGAATCTTTTGCTATGGGTCACCGATACCTTTGTCTTTTTTGCTACTGAAAAGGTTACACCATTAATCTCATTCCCTACGAAATCATGTTGATCATTAGACGAGGAGGATCTTCTCCCGTCTTTGAGGGCTCCGCATTATCCCGGTTGTGGCCATAGTTATTTTTAGCCCGGTCGCTTAAGAACTCTATAAGATGGCCATTTTTCAGCAATGTCGGCAGTTCTTAGGCCAGTGGCTGTTAGTCCCTTGATATTCACACCGTAGATTAGGATCCCTTTGACTTGGATTGGATCTCATCGGCCTCGGGAACCGTGCTTCCTTAATATTCCTCATCGCCAATACCAGTTCTGCCACGTCGACATTAAAATTATACTCGGATAATCTGGGATAGGTGGAATCCTGGGAGCCCGATATCTCTTTATCATGCAATGATCTTTTATTCCGGTCATGGTCTACTCTCCTAACGGTGGTGAATCTGTCCGCCTACCGAAAACCTATGTCACATCCTTCGGCCCTTTTGTAGGGAAAAACAGCCTTTAGAAGACTGTCGATCTGTGTCGAATTCATCCTTCAACCTTTCCTTATGTTTCTCTCAGTCCCGACCCTTGGTTGACGCCGAGAAACTGAGCTAGTCATCCTTTATTCTTATCTTTGATTCATAGCAGTTGTGGACATCAGCCCATGTTGTTGCCTGGAACTCGAGCAGACTTTCTTTTAGTTTCCGAGAAGTGTCAGAGCTCCTCTGGTTCAGCCCCTTAGTAAATACCTCAGCTGCCCATTCATCTGGCACGACCGGTAGCAACATCCTTTCTTTATGAAATATGGTCACGAACTCACGCAGGAATTCGAACTCTCCTTGCGCAATTCTGAATATATCGGCCTTTTGGGCCTGTACCTTCTTGGCCCCAGCACAGGCCTTGATAAAAGAATCTACAAGCATATAAAAGGAATCTATTGAGTGCTCGGGTAGATATGAATACCATGTCAAGCCCCCCTTTGTGAGGGTCTACCCGAACTTCTTCAACAAGACTGACTCAATCTAATGCGGAGCTAAGTTGTTTCCTTTCATCGTCGTTGTATAGGTGGTGATGTCATCCTGAGGATCCAAAGTCCCATCATAGTTTGGCACGTCTGGCATTTTGAACCGCTTTAGGATTAACTCTGATGCCACGGTCGGTTTTAATGGCAACTAGGTATATTTCTTTGAGTCCAGTCCTTTCAACACTAGCGGTGCGCCTGGGATTTGGTCCATTCGGGCATTTATTTCCCTTATAAACTGCATGAGTTCAGTTTTAAAGGGGTCATTCCCATTATTGTTACCAGATTTGTTGCCGTTTCCCACTGCCCCATCGAAGTCGACCTCACCCCTAGGGGTGTTGTTATCAACCCTTTTGTGCTGTTTGGTTTGCGAGAGTACCGGGAATTATTGGGCCTCTTCTATTCGCGTTTTTGGAAGAACCCGACAACGCTTGCCTCAAGTTTGTCATAGACCGATCTTGTCGAGGGAGATGGCCCATAATAACCTTTTGTTGTTCCCATAATTCTCATTGTTTCCGCAACGTACTCGTCTTTAGCATCATCAGGAGTTGCCTCCCCAACGTGTCGTGGATATTGCCCGACATGGATCGGTGTAGCTACATCCTCCTCGTTGCAGATATCACTAATCAAATCTTCGTTTTGAGGCTAATTTCCTTGGGCCTCAACGTTGTGTGTGTTGTTGACATCGTTATCCATTATTTTTAATGATGTTTTGCTAAGAAACAAAGAATTAAACGGATTAGTAATACATGAAAGGATCAACTCAATTATGTAACTATCTAAGCCCCACAGTGGGCACCAAAATATTTTCCCATAAAACAATACAGTTGAATTTGTAACGTGGTTTATAGACTAGCGAATCGATTAGATCCCCAAAATGATAAATAAATTAAATAAAATATAAGGCTTAGCATTAAAATCGAGATAAAACAGCAAATAGCTTGGTTCCGGGAGCAAAGCTTCCGAAGGCAGTAATAAGAATAGACAGGAAATAAAATATTATTGAGCTTAGAATAATGTGTAGCATAAGTTTGTCAGAAAATTCGTATCCCTTACAATGACTGTTGAAGTAACTATTTATAGCTTCACCTAGGGAACAATGTCCTAAGATCAATCCCCTCTTACATGACAATTATGGGGGCCATTGATGAATGTGTAACGAGGGCAATGAATGCCAAAATTTACTATAACGGATTGTGTATTTAATACTGAAGAATATTCTTCATTGAATGTTATTAAGTGGCAAACATTCATTTGTCTTCATTAGCAATATTCCCTTCGGGATCTTCTTGGTGCCAACCGAAGCTGCTGTCCCTGGTCTTAGTTTCTACTTGCCTCTCTTTCTATCTGTCTCTAGTTCCACGTGTCTCTCTATTATTTGAGCATTTAATACAAACCGATTTTACCCTATACAGTTATTTTCATAAATATTCTGAAAATTAGGTCAAATATACTAGAGATTTTATCTCAAAATTACAAGAATTACGGAGTGATCCACATATAAAATTGATGGTCTATGAGTCTAGTTTCCAACGCATCAAACCGTTCGTCGATACGACATTGGAGTAGAGAGATATTCTCGTTTTCGCAAGACTGCACAAGCATGCTCTCTAAGGGACCCACCTAGGCGGTTGAGATATAATGATATATATGTGACGCCTAAAGCCCGTTTTAAAGTATTATTTTTCATTCTATTCAGACCCTAGATACCTAAAAACTTTCTCTCAAAGTTCCCTCATGATCCAAGACCCAAACCAAGGGCAAACAACACAAATCAAGTGTCGGGAATCCCGTGGCGCTAGTGAGTTTCTTATTCTTCTTGTGGTTGCTTATTTTGGTGTGGTTCCAGCTCGTGTGGGGAGTTTTTTTAAAGTGGTTTAAGTTCTTTAAAATACTCTCCCAAGGTTTTCATATCACCCCTAGGTGATTTCAAGTCTTCCAAAGTGATTCTAGTGCCGAGAAACCCGAATTGATTTCTAGTTTCGCTTCCTTGTTCTTGTGGCTGCATTGGAAGGATATTTCGTGGTGAAGTAAGTTCACATTACAGTTGTTCTATCTGTTTAAAGGTAAGGAACCTCTTACTCTACATGTATTTAAGCTTATCCATGTTACGGCTAAGTCGTTGAAGCTAGAATTTGTGAGATATCGATCGAAAGGCTTGTTAATAATGTTATTGATTGTTGGACTGTTTGGGAGGTGTTATTGCAGCATTTTAGGGCTGGAAAATTTATGGAATAACCTAAGTATATTTTATTGTTATTATCAATATTTTTCTGAATATAAATAAGAGGGAAAGGGTTCAAAATATAGTGTTATTAGACATGAACCGAGCTTGCTACTCGACGTGTTATTGTGCTGGTTGTGTTCCATATAGCTACTGGTTGTTACTTGGTCTGTTTTGTGACTTTTAGTAACTTATGGGATGTAGTACAAACAAGGGAGGTGCTGTCCATTTTCCTATAGAATATTGGTTTTGACATATGAGAGTTACAACGTTTATGTGATGACGACGAAGTTGGTTTACTCATTTGAGACGTAAGAACATCATATTGAGCTTGGTTGACGATTGGAGAAAAGATTGCAAAGGTATGTTAAGGCACTTCCTTCTTTCTTTCTACATAATATAAAGTGAAATAAACGTAAACGATACGATATTTCATAACGGATCTATTCCTAGCAACTAAGGTTGTCCACGTTGTTCTTTCCTTATAAAGTTATTCTAAGCATGTGTGTATGATCCTTGAATTCTATTGAGGTCCATATTGATGGTATGGATGTCCGTAACGTTTATCGAAGGTGCAATGACCCTATGTCACTCCGAAAGGTTTATAACATGATTGCAAGAGTCCAGCATATATATATATTTTACTCTACCGAGACTTGCTATAGCCGGCCGGGTATGACACCTACTGTGCAACCAATGATTACTTGGGTTTTTCCAAGTTCCATGTGACCGGGTGCGATTCTACCGAGTCTTACGATGGCTGGGTACATTTTTACCAAGCCTATTACGGTCGGGTATGATATGATAATGATTCCCATAGAGGTGTATGTTTTAAAAAGTTTATGTATATATATATATATATATATATGTGTCTCATGCATTTCATGTCAGTAGCCCTCAGAGGCACGCAAATGCTACAGGTTGTATCTCCTCTATCTCTCTTTACATTACTGTTCTTATTTATGCTTTCATGTCTTACATACTCGGTACATTATTTGTACTGACGTATCTTTTTCCTGGGGATGCTGTGTTTCAATGTTTCATGCTCGCAAGTCTCGATAGACAGGTTGACAGTCTTCCTAGTAGGCTATCAGCTCAGTGGAAGGTATTGGCACACTCCACTTGCTCCGGAGTTTCCTATTTGGTCAGTATGCTTTGGACATGTATTGATTGGTATGGCAGGGACCTGTCTCGACCTTTATGACATTTATGTACTCTTAGATGCTTGTAGACATATGTCATATATATTGATACTTGTATGGCCTTGTCGGCCTATGTTTTGAGTGTACAAATGATCATGTCGGCCTTATAGGCCCGTATGTCACATGTATAAGCTTTTATTTCATGTTAGGTCGTCCCACATTGAGTAATCCCTTATGTTTTATTCTGGTTATCTCATGACAGCCTTTCCAGCTCATTTACCTATGATAGTATGACAAGAAAGATATGTTATATTGGTACTCGATTGAGTAAGGCACCGGGTGCCCATCGCGACCCTTCAGTTTGGGTCGTGACAGTGAAAACAGTCAAAAAATCAGTTAAAGTGGACCAAAAGAAACATATATTTTGCAACATGTCATGTGTGTCGTCAGTATAATCCACTTTGTGTTATTTGCTTTTTCCTCTATTTTCACATATTCAGTTCTAGAAAAAAATGAATTAAAAGAGTAGCCCGACTCAAAAGGTAATCTCCTGAAAGCAAGGGAATCCATTTTGCCCTGATATGTTTGGTATTCACATTGGACTTGACTAAATTCTAATTCACGCCAGAAAATCTCACGTTAGGGATAAAACGCTCCCTAACAAATGTGACTTCTTACACAAAACTCAAATACAAGATCCTGGTTAAGAATAAAAGAATACTTACTGTATACGGTAAAATATGCTATGCTAAGTGGCCGCTTAAGAGAGTGACACATGGAACCTAAGACGGGGGATAGTTAGAACCGAAGGCAATTATCCTGTTTGTCACTAGAAAGAATGACACTCGTAAAGATGCAATAAATATTCTCCGCCCGGTAGCATTTAATGGAGAATATTCCACGACATTTAGTGCACTGCCCGTTACAGAGAATTTGTCATTTATCAATGGCCATCCTAATTGACATTAAAGAAGAGCACGATCATAGGACCTTGTTCCCTCGGTGCAGCTATAAATAGTGAGATCTGTTATCATTGTAAAGGACACGACTTTTGTGATAAACTTACGCTATAATCGATTAAAATATTTATACAATTTTATCTTCTTGTTCCTTGATTTCATCACTATTGTGCCCGGAAGCTCTGCTCTCGGAGTTACTGTTTTTCTTGATTTTATCTTCATTTCAAGGATAAGTATTGCGCATTTCTTTAATTATTTTATTATTTCATGATCGAATTAATTCATTTGTGTAGAAATCACATATAAATTCAATTATACCATTTTACGGGTAAACAGTTTGGCGCCCACCATGGGGGCCTAGACAACTGTGTAATTAAGTTGATCCTTGCCTCTTTTACTAACATGTTTTGGTTATTTGTCTTAGCAAAAATCACAAGAAATGGAAGATAATGGTGTTAACAACACACACAATCTTGAGGCTTTAGGAGACCAGCCTCATCACGAGGATTCAATCAGTGACACCCACAATGAGGGGAACGATGCCACGCTGGTCCATGACAGGAAGTACCCACGACATGTTTAGGAGGCGACTCTTGATGATGCTGAAGAGGAGCGTGTTGTCGATGCAGTAAGGGTCCTACAAGAGCAATAAGAGATCGATCTAGGTCGCCTCACAGGGCTGGATAAGGTTATGACGGAGTTAAAGCAGGCATTAAGGGGGGGCTTCCAATAATGCATATAGACGAGGTCCAATTCCTCTCGGCGCTCCCACAAATCAAACAACACAGAAGGTCAACAAAAGCACCTCGAGGGGCGAAGTTGGCTCCAATAGGGCTGGGGGGAGTGGATCCGGCCACAACATCGAGAATGATCCCTTAAAGAGCAAACTCTTACCATTTATGAGAGAAGTGAATGCCCGCATAGACCAAATCTCGGGCGCACAACCGGTGCTGAAAGGACCGGACTCAAAGAAGTATAGTCAGTTGCCGTACAAACCAAGCGCGACACCAGAATTCATCCTGAAGCAGTTTATAATGCCCGACGTGCCGAAGTATGATGGAACTTCAGACCCTCAGGAGCGTAGTACCACCTATACAACGGTGGTGAAGGGGAATGATTTAGCTCCCGATAAGATTGAATCTGTTTTGCTGAAAAACTTTGGAGAGACTCTCACGTGAGGAGCCTTGACGTGGTATTCGCTATTACCCGAGAATTCCATAGATTCTTTTGAGATGCTCGCAGACTCTTTTATTAAGGCTCATGCTGGGAACGAAAAGGTGCAGGTCCGAAAGGCTGACATATTCAGAATTGTACAAGGAGAATCCGAGTTGCTGCGGGAGTTCGTCACCTGGTTCCAAAAGGAGAGGATATTTCTCTAGACTATTCCGGATGAATGGGCAGCTGAAGCATTCACCAAGGGTTTGAATCAAAGAAGTTTAGACGCTTCCTGGAAACCAAAGGAAACCTTTCTTGAGATCCAAGCGACGACTTGGGCGGATGTCCACAACCAGTACGAGTCAAAGATAAGGATCGAAGATGATCATGTTAGCTTCCCGTCGTCGGCAAAAGGACGGGAGAAGAATAAAGAAAAATCAAAAGACAACTTCGACACAGATAGGCAGTCTTCGAGGGGCAGTTGTTTTCCCTACAAATGGGCCGAAGGACGCGACAGAGGTTTTCGGTCGACAGACAGGTTCGTTACCGACAAAAGAACTGATCGCGGTCGGAACAACAAATCATTGCAAGATAAAGAAACATCAGGTACGTGGGATCCTTCCTACCCCAGACAGTCAGAATACAATTTCAACGTCAGTGTATTGGAATTGGCATCAGCTATGAGAAATATCAAAGAAGCGCAGTTCCCGAAGCCGATGAGGTCTGATCCCGGCCATAGGGATCCCAACTTGTGGTGTGAGTACCACGGGACGAATGGCCACCAGACTGGGGACTGCCGACATCTGAGGGAAGAAGTGGCATAACTATTGAATAATGGACATATCATAGAATTCTTAAGTGACCGGGCCAAGAACAACTACGGTCGCAACAAGGATAACACGGAACCCTAGAAAGTAGGAGAAGAACCCCCGCGCCAGACGATCAACATGATCTTCGGGGGGGACGAGATCAACGGGGTCACCTTCTCGGCAGCAAAAAAGATGAATGTATCAATAACCCATAGCAAGAGACTCTGGGAAGTTGCTGAAGACGACATCACTTTCACGGAGGAGGACGCAGACGGATTGTTGCTACTGCACAATGACGCATTGGTAATTTCCTTAAATGTACTAAACTTTAAAATCAAATGTGTAGTGGATCCAGGAAGTTCGGCCAATATCATACAATGGAGAGTATTGGAGCAAGCCAAACTCAACGGAAACATTATTCCGGCCATAAACCTCCTTGCCAGATACAACCTCGCAAATATGACAACCCGAGGAGAGATCTTATTTCCCACGAATGCCGAAGGAGTGATGAAGGCGACTATTTTTGAAGTGGTGGATGGTGATATGGGATATAATATTATTCTGGGAAGACCATGGTTGCACGAGATGAGAATTGTACCATCGACGTATCATCACTTGTTAAGATTCTCAATGCCCGAAGGAATTAAATAGATAATAGGTGACCAACCAGCAGCAAGGGAGATGAATGCGATTTCGGTCTCCAGTAGCAAAGGGAAGGAGCACGTGACATAGCAAGTATAGAAACCGGTGCCCTCTCCCTAATCAGATGAACATAGCTAGGGTGAAGAAGCGTCGAAATCCTATCACATGCCGAGATATTTTTAGGTACCAGAAGAGATGGATGCAACAAAATACACAGCAGAAGAGCTCGAGCAAGTTATGTTGTTTGAAAAGTTCTTAGAAAGGAAATTCCACTTGCAGACAGGATTTCTCCTCGAGCTCAAGCCTGGCTTTATTGAATTTCTTAAATATAATGTTGATTCTTTTGCATGGTCGCATGAGGTTATGACAAGTATCCTAATAGAGGTGGCCGTACACAAGCTAAGTTTGGATCCCAACATCCCTCCGGTAAGACAAAATAAACGCCCTATTGCGGAGGCTAGGAATAAATTCGTCAAAGAAGAGGTAATTTGCCTACTTGATATCGGTTCAATCCGGGAGGTAAAGTATCCAGATTGGCTAGATAATGTAGTAGTAGTTCCTAAGAAGAACAATAAATTTTACATGTATTTAGATTATAAGGACTTGAATAAGGCATGCCCAAAATACTCGTTCCCACTGCCAAACATCGATCAAATGATTGATGTAGCGGTTGGGCACGAGTTATTGAGTGTCCTCGATACTTATTCCAGGTACAACCAAATTAAGATGAACCCGGAGGATCAGGAAAAGACTTCGTTCATAACGAATTTCGGCACATATTGCTATAATGTGATTCCCTTCGGGTTGAAGAATGCCAAAGCCACTTATCAGCGGCTGGTAAATAAGATGTTTGAAAAACAAATAGGAAAAACTATGGAAGTTTATATAGACGATATGCTCCTTAAGTATTTGAACGCAGGCGATCACCTTAACAATAGGAAAGAAACTTTTGACATCCTAAGGAAGCATAACATGAAGCTTAACCCCGAGAAGTGCGCGTTCGGGGTCAGCTTCGATAAGTTCCTGGGATTTCTGGTATCACAAAGGGGGATTGAGGTAAACCCTCATAAGATCAAGGCCATCAAAGACATCTCTGACCAACTGTCAAGCGTGAAAGAAGTCCAAAGGCTCACGGGGAGATTGGCCGCTTTGAGCAGGTTCATTTCCCGGTCATCAGAGAAATGCCACCATTTCTTCGCGCTGCTCAAAACTAAAAACAACTTCGAATGGACCTCGAAATGCCAGCATGCTTTGAGAGATTTGAAAAGCTACTTGTCAAGCCCACTGTTACTTTCAAAACCGAAGGAATATGAAACACTGTTGGTCTACCTCGCAGTCTCAGAAGTAGCGGTAAGTGCAGTTTTAGTTCGTGAGGATGAAGGTACGCAATCTCCCATTTATTAAGTTAGTAAAAATTTAATGGGAGCAGAAACTAACTACCCCTATTTGGAGAAGCTGGCCTTAGCTCTCGTAGTCGTCGCTCGAAAGCTGAGGCCTTACTTCCAATGTCACCTGATAGCTGTGGTGACCATATTTCCCCTGCGGAACATCCTTCACAAACCTGAACTCTTGGGTAGGTTGGCCAAATGGGCCATTGAACTGAGTGAATTCGACATAGAATATAAACCAAGGACTGCGACTAAGTCATAAGTTTTGGCTGACTTAGTGGCTGAGTTTAGTTAGAGATTGCTGCCTCTAGTGACAAAAGAAGAAGTAATGGTGTCAGAATCGACATCGGGTGTTTGAACCTTATTTATAGATGGAGCCTCTAACGTAAAGGGATCCGGGCTCTGCATAGTATTAATCACGCCTTCAGGAGAAACCCTAAGGCAATCCATCATAACGGTCCCTTTAACTAACAATGAAGCAGAGTATGAGCCTTTGATTGCAGGACTCGAATTGGTCCGGGGACTAGATTCTAAGGTCATAGAAATCAAGTGCGACTTCCAACTAGTAGTAAATCAAGTCTACGGGATCTTCGAAACCAAAGATGAGCGTATGAAACAATACGTAGTGAAGGTCCAGGCTCTGCTGGCTCGAGTTCGAGAGTGGTGGATTACTCATATCCCAAGGGAAGAAAATGCAAAAGCGTATGCACTAGCTAACCTCGGTTCATCAACGAAAATGAAGGGATAAGATTCCGGGATGGAAGTACAACTCATGCACTCGATCCTGGATGTAGATAGCTACTACGCGATAAATACGACTAATTTGGTCTTGGACTGGAGGAGTGAGATCATCGATTATCTCGAGCACGGGAAATTGCCCGAAAATTCCAAGGCATCCCGAGCGTTGCTCACCAAAGAAACATGGTATAACTTCAAATGAGGCCAACGATACAAAAAATCTTTCCAAGGCCCGTTGGCCTAATGTTTGGGAGCGTCTGAAGCTAATTACGTTATACGAGCAGTCCACGAAGGGATACGCAGAAACCATTCGGGCGCAGATTCTTTAGTGCTAAACTGGTAAGAGCAGGATATTATTGGCCCCACATGAAACACGACGCCAAAGCTTTAGTACAAAAATGCGATAAGTGCTAATGCTACGCACCGCTGGTACATCAACCGGCAGAACCACTTCATTCAGTACTGTCTTAGTGGCCGTTCATGAAGTAGGAGGTGGACATCGTCGGACCGCTGCTGCCCGCTCCTGGTAAGATAAGGTTTCTTTTGATTTTAACTGACTATTTTTCTAAGTGGGTGGAAGCTAGTCCTTATCAGAAGATAGGCGAGTGGTGGATTTCTTATGGAAAAACATAATTTGTAGGTTCAGAATACCAAAAGATATAGCATGCGATAATGAGCCATAATTTATCGGTGCAAAGATCACAAAGTTCATTGAAGATTTGAAAATAAAGAGAATCACATATTCACCTTATCATCCAAGTGCAAATGGTCAAGCGAAGTCAACAAACAAAGTGATTATAATGAACCTCAAGAAAAGGTTGGAAGCGGCTAAAGGTAAATGACCTGAGGAACTACCTGGAGTTGTATGGGCATACCGAATGACGGCCAAATCGAGCACGGAGGAAACTCCTTTTTCCCTTGTGTACGGAGCAGAAGCCTTAATTCCGGTGGAAGTAGGAGAACCTACCTTAAGATATTTCCAAGAAAGCAAAGAGACGAACAACAAAGTGATGTTGGTCAACTTGGAGTTACTCTATGAACGCAGGGACTTGGCACATATAAGGGTGGCGACACAGAAGTAGAGAATGGAAAGATATTACAATCGAAGAGCCAACCTTTGTTATTTTAAAGTGGGAGATTTGGTTCTAAGGAAAGTAACTCAAAACATCCAGGAACTCAACGCAGGAAAGCTAGGTCCAACCAGGGAAGTCCCCTACGGGGTTTCAGTTGTCACCGGGAAAGGTTCATACGAGTTAGAGAATCAGAATGGAGAAAAGTTGCCAAACAACTAGAATGTGGCACACCTCAAGAGATATTATTGTTGAAAAACATCGCTTGTACTGAAAGAATGTGCTGCACTCTTTTGCCCTTTCGTCCAGGTTTTGTCCCAATTGAGTTTTTCTGGCAAGGTTTTTAATGAGGCCTCAACAAAAAGCATACTACGAAGAAAGTTTCAACGGCAATAATAATACCTTTAATAGCAAGGCACACAAGTGAAAAACCACTTTGGGGCGGTTAGATAATCTTTGGCTCGATAGCGAAATTCCCACCGGAAAAATCAGTTTGCTATAAAGCAAAGGTTACTCGACCGTTCACAAGTTCAAACCACTAGAAGATTGTTAGATAGTCTTTTGCTCGATAGCATAAATTATTAAGGGGAAGCGAAGTTTGTTACCAAGCAGAAGATTGTCTAGCAATTCATTGGTAGGATCTTCGAAGGTGCAAGATTCCCACTGTTCCAATTCGCATTCTTCGCATTTGAACACTGGGGGGGAGGGGGGATGACAT
>AWOL01S0048801.1:52959-70176 GCA_000715115.1 Nicotiana otophora | reverse complement strand
TTGGTTCAGTTATCGATTTACCGGATAAGAATAAAAAAATATCCAAATTTTCTTATTTTTATCGTAGAAATCGTGATCATACTGTTAAGAGAAAGGAACTAAATTTTTGTTGTTAAAAAAATGGATTAAATTTCAACTTTAAAAAAGAATTTTCTTTGCACGTGAAAATCCCAACGAATGATCTCAATTTTCAAAGTTATAAGTAGGAGTAAGTAATAGGACATTCAACAATCTAATCTTACGAACTATTTAAGTACAGGGTGGATAATTTGCTGTTGACGGCCTAGTTGTGGCGAGGGATGCCTTTTGTGAGCCTCCAGCACTCCCATTGTAGGAAGGCTTTTGTGCGAATAATTCAACCGATGCTAAGGCGACCCAATCTCTACTGAGATAATCCAATTTCTACGAAGGTAATCCAATATTTTTGAAGTTTGAACTACAACAAAAATATTTATAGGTAGGGTTCAAGATTTTTAAATTTCCGAAAGTCATCACATTTAAACTCCGTAAGAATATAGTATTGATCACATAGATACTAAAAGAACATAAGAGCTCATATGGAAAATTCCTAGCATATGCCGTGGAAACGTGGCAATATGGATACTCCGGATAGATTATGCCTGCCCTGAAAATTTGGAGTTCATAAAAATTCCTGTTTCCTAACAAGATGAACGGATCAAGAGGATTCGAAAATTCTAATAGCTTCGGCGGGTGATGTGATGATATTGATGAGGGACTTGGGGGCCTTGGAAAGCATGAACATTTGGCATGCTGGCCTCTTCTTCCTGTGTCTGATACCACATGGGGTGAAACCTTTTTTAAACTCATTGGAAAATTCACTTGGCCTCGAAAGGAAATCAACAAAAACGTTATATTTTCCTTTCAAGTGCTTGGCCTAAAACTTGTACGGAGAGAACCACTAAGCCCATCTGAGAATTTGTGGATTCGGAATGACCTTTGAATTCAGCTGGATCTTTCTCAGAAAAGATTTCATATCCATCTCAATAAGAAACTCTAAGTGAATTAGAAAAAAAATAAACTTTTTAATCCCATTTTTCATTGCAAGAATCTCATTGAAAATGGAATGATAGTGTTGTTCAGCATCTTTGGATCTTCCACTGGCGTAATCACATATTTTTTTCTGATGATTTTCTTCCTCAAATAAAATTGCGCTCCAATATTCATTACCGGCATTTGTCTGCAATAATTTCTTTCCATTTGAGAGAATGTACAAAGATTTGACACTTTGGGACATCTCTTTTATTTTTTCCACTCTATCATTTTGTTCCTTGCCCATGGCTGGGCATTTTTCTTCAACATTTTCGTGAGAGAAGAAATATATTTAGAAACATTAGGAATAAAATCTCTCATATAATTTATTATTTTCAAAAATTATTGGATTTGTTTCGTTGTGAAACAAGTATCGAGGAAGTTGAAAAGTTCCTGAGAAATAGGAGGACTTGGGGTGCATTCTCCATGGAAAAAATGCGTGCCCAAAAAATCAATTTTATTTTTTGCAAAAATGATTTTTTTGGCTGAAAGCATGATGCCATTTTTTCGCACTAAAGATGTAAAATGATTGAGCAAATTTGTGTGCTCCTCCCAAGTACACTGAATAGTAAAATATCATCAATATATATAAGTGATGTGTTGAGGATGGGCTAAAATACTTTTATCATGGCCTTTTGAAACAAAGATGGAGCAATTTTTAAACCGAAAGGCATGACTTTTCGCTGAAAATGGTAATGCGAAAACTAGTTTTTTCTCTATTATCCGGGTGGATTCCCAATTGCCAAAAGCCTGATTTGATATTAAACTTAAAAAAATATTTTGCTTTGGCAAGTTGAAAGAAAAGAGTGAGCTTATTTGGGATGGGAAACTTGTCATCAAAAATAAAATGATTGAGTGGTCGGTAATTCATTACCAATCTCAATTTACCTCTTGTTTGCTCGGCTCTTTTGTTAACATAAAATGCTTCGCACGCCCATTGTGAATTAGGCGGCTCAATGAGATCAAAATTCACTAGTTCCTGGCATTCCTTTTTTGCAAGCTGAAGGTGGTAGGGATTCATACAAGAGTGACTTGCCTTTGTAGGATTGATATTCTCATTTTTCTTGTAAGGCAGCTTGATGAAGAACTCTTTATTTTTCGTAAAGGATTGTCACATTTGGTTAAGAATTCAATGTGAGATTCTGCACATGAGTGTTGTGATTTGTGCTTCAATTTTCCTGACTTGATCTTCTTCTGTGAACTGGAACAATCTCGGGACTGCACAATATGACTTGAATTGCTCTTTGAATGCTATCTCATTGGCTTTGATATGGAGTTTGTCCTGTAAAATCCTGTAAATGTCAAGACTAATAATCAAATCCTTACCTGGGATATCTGACCCAATCAATTTAGTCTTGTACTTCAGTCCTGGGAAGAATTCGATGGTAATCGGGTGCTTGGTAATGACAGTTGTGGTCAGTATTCCATTTGAGGTTGTGTTGAAGTTCTCAAAGTATGGCACCCAATACTCATCTGGAAAGACCGTAGGATTAATGAGTGGGGAGGCTGCTCATGTGTCAAAGAAGGCTATGCATGTGTTGGTTTATCCCACTTGGATGTATAGACTGCAATTTCTGCTTGCGGGATCACCGTGATGCTATGGATCGCTTCTTTCACCTTTGGCTTTGGTTCTGAAAATTGGTTATGATCATCACCATATTTCTTATAAACATCCGGGGAAAAGAGAATGTTCAAGCGAGAAAACTGATTCAAGGTCATCGTCCTCACTAAAATAAATGCATGTGTAATCTGCAATTTTAGAGAGAAGTCTAATAGACTACTTAGATTGCGGGCAGTTCCTCATAAAATGTCCTATTTTATTACAAATGAAACATGCTCTATTTCTCCTTGCATTTTCCGGCCTTCTCCTTCTGAAGTATTTTGTTTTCCTTATGAACATGGACTTGTCGTTTGAGAATTTTGGCAACCTGAACTTTTTGAATTTCTTCTTTGACACATGGAATGAGAAATCTTTCTTTCCTGTGATTAAATCTGACATGCGGCAAGCTTTATCAAGTGTTGGATCATTCTTCATTATCTGTTTCAGAGTAAATCTTTTTGCACAGATATTATCAAGAGCATAAAAATGACTTGCCTAATGTAATCAATATTCGGGGCAGTTATTGGCTGGTATCTATCTTATATAATGGTCATGGTTCGGCCATCCAACATCTTTGGTAGGGATGAAACAAATGCTTGTTTAGATTGATATCCCCACCCAACTCGAAATAGATTTTTGCCATTTTCTGAAAATGTTTGTCAATGATATCTCTATCCAAAGACAGACACTTCATTTTAAAAAGTTGTCTTTGAAGTTTTTCATGCCTTTGTCTAGCATCGCCACAGAAAACTTCATGCAATATTCTAATGTTAAAAGCAAAATTTTGGGAAGTAAGGAAAATATTTTTTGTCCTGCAACCCAAGTGAATTCCACCAGTCTCGAAGAATACACCAGAGGCGAGAAGTGAATTCTAATAGGCTTACGTACTTTTCTCGCTCTGCCACATTCTTGGTCACCATCCAAGTGTAGAAATCTTGGATTCTTTGAGGCCATCTTGAAACTTTTATACCATCTAAGGTTAAGGTATGAAAACCAGTACCTACATGTTTGGCTGTGGCAGAATCATATATCCTTTCTAGAATGGGCTTATCAGTCATTCCTTCTTGATCATTGTCAACTTCGGAGACCTCTGGGTCTTTGGGCTGATTCATGAAAATGGGAGTAAGTTCTTCTTCTGAAGAATCTTGGGAGGAATTAGTACTTACCTTAAACTATACTCTATTGGAATCAGTACTTACCTCATGTGAATCACTTTGTAGTTGGGCAACATAGAGTCTAGGGGTTTGGAGGGTATATATCATGACGTTCTTATGGTTGGCATTTGTTTTTTGAGATTTCTCCTACCTCTTTTTTTTTTCGAGCATCTCTGAGCGGCAAGTGCATCTTTCTTTCCCAAACTACCTTTGCAATGTCAAATTCGGGTTCTTCAATAACTTGAGTAAATGAGTTATGAGCAACTATATGGCTTTTTCTTTGGGGAGAGGAAAAGCTTGAAAATGATAATCTAGCTGAGGAGGGGAATAACTTTGGGATGAGAATGTACTTATGGGAGGAAGATAAGTGACCTGAGGACTTCTGAATTTATAGGGAACAAAGTGATCACTTTTCAAGAGGTGTATTTGTTCTTTTAGAGACATCATCTCTTTTTGCTGCTGCTACTACAAGAAATGGAAAAGAGAAGTACCCGGTGGACAAATATCATACTGCAAGCTTGCTAACTTGTACTCCAAGACTTTGATGAGTCCTGCATGCTGAGAAGACTTCTTTACAATATGTTCCACCTTTTCTCAATATTTTCTACCCTGACAAGCATTTTATTCTAAGTGTGTGCAATATTTTGAACAGTGCTATCAATTTTGTTCAAGATTCTATTTTGAGAAATAAAATTTTTGGACTACCAATTGATTGTTGCTTCAATGTCACTAGATTATGGCTTTTCTCCTGAGGGTAAAACAACTTTCTCTTTGGAGATCTTGGAGCCATGATCTGCACCAACTTTACTGAAATATTCAAGAGGTGAAAAATCGTGGGCATAGCCGGCGCTAACGGGACTATACATTAGTATTACAGGATTTTTGGGCAAAGGAGTTGCCTCGCCATTTTCCCAACTAGGGGTGATTGGCTTGACATATTTTCTGGTAGTTTTGGTCATTCCTGAGGGTTATAGCTGACAAGGTATTCATACTTACCTGAGTGGCTGAACGAGCCAACTGACGAGTCGTATCTTTCATACTTTTCTCGAAGGCATTTTGCAGATGATTTGCAATTTTTCTTTTCGGCCTTCTTGTTTTTCTTGGGCACCCAGTAGTATTCTACTGGATCCTCAAGGAATTCTTGCCAAGAACATTCAATATCCCATGGGCAGTGACCTGTAAAAAGATCCTTGAACCACCACACAGTTTTACCTTCGGTGTCAAAGTGTACAGTCAAATCATGGTCGGACATTATTCCATCTATTTATTCAAAGAAATAGTTTGGATCATATCTATAGGGAAAGTGGTACATTCTGTATCATATGGAAAGCAAATGTAGTCTTGTTTAGCTTTTTAAGGTGAGAATGGTCAAAACTAATCAAGATAGTTTGATCATTTTTTCTCATAATGGTTGACTCAGTAGATGTGCGGAGTTCTGGGGGCTCTCTCAATTTTTCATAATTTTTCACCCATGAATCTGAAGAATTTTTACAATTTCTTCTTTTGAAATTTGTCTGGAGATCTGGGTGCATTGGGTAGTATCTTTTGTGACATCAATATTAATGAGCAAAGCATTATCGTCACTAGGGGGATCCATGACATGATTCTGAACTCTCCATGCAATCTGATAGTGAAGAGTTGCTTGAATGACATCCTTAATAAGCGTGGCTACTAGGATATAGACTTGAATATTCATTGCCTTCGTGAGATATGGATCATATAGAGACATTGAAATTCGGTAACACAATCACGAAGACTGTTCCTGCATTCAGAGTAACTTCAGTTGTGCCAAGATTATCATGTTGGTATTCAAGATACCTTGTATCAAGGAGAGAAATCCTTGCAACAACTAGTTGACTTTTTCGTTCATGATAAGTTAATGTTATCTGGACAACTTCAAAGTGTAATTGAGTGAAACTGTGACTCTTCCATTGCTTTGGAAACTCTTCAGGAATCTGCAAAGTGATGAGTTGTCCTCCTTATGTTGCATAAATAGGATGTTGTTCAAGTTTAGAAGAAACAACATATTCCCTAACACCTTTGGGCCTTTGTTGGACCAAAGAGTAAATTTGAGACCATGGAGACAATTGTCTTTTAGCAAAAGCGGAATAAGGATTTATGAGTGGAAAATAGGTAGATGCAATTTTTTTATTTTCGACTAAGACTTCTATTTCATACAAGTAATCATATTCTTTTGCAAGGGTTTTTGAAATAACAGGTGACATATTAACAACTGCATTAGAACGTACAAGACTAGAAGATGAAGATGCGTTATACATAATTTGAGAAAGGCGCTCCATCCTCCAAAATGATGGGTTTGACTCTGATACCACAAGGAGTGGGTGTAGTACCAAAAATTGTAGAGATCGGTAAAACACTAGAGTAGAGATTGAATTACTAGAATAGAGATTTCATTACCTTCGTAGAGATTGAATTACCTCGGTAGAGATTGGCTCACCTTAGCAACGGTTGAATTATTTGCATAAAAGTCTTCCCACAATGGGGTGCTGGAGGTCACAAAAGGCGTCCCTCGCCATAACTAGGCCGTCAACAGCGAACTCAAAAAACCTTTGCTCTCCTAATGCAACAACTACTAAAACAATCTTTCTAAACTACTAAAGCAATCTTCCTCAACTACTATAACAATCTTATTCAACTACTAAAGTATTTTGAGACTCTACACTCAAATATAAATCAGTCATATCCCCATATTTTATAGGAAGAAACTATAAGAGATTTAGCTAGAAGAAGATATTTTATTACACAAGAGAACTAGGTTGGACATAAGATTTAGGTTGGAAAAAAAATCATAGGTTGGACAAAATGAAAAATAAAAAATCTGAACAATTAATTCTTTAATGTTTAGATTAAAAATCTTAACTGAAGAATGAAGATGAGAAATTTAGAAATTTTTAAAACTTACCCGAAGGATTAAGATATGAAGATAAGAGTAAATGTTGTGAGATTTGAGAGAATGAAGCCATAAGGTGGCTTATATAATTAGTGGATAAAATTATAATTTTGACTAAATTTATTGGGTTGTCGGTTAAACCGTTAATAAAATTAGGCAAACCAAGACCCGAACCAATAACCCAATAGTCAAATAACATTAAACCATTACCGAACCATTTGCCCAATAATTAACCCGCTATTAATAACCCAATAGTATTTTATGGATTCGGATTATCAGTTATACCCGATATATGCCCAACCCTAACTTGCATCACTGATACAGAAAGAAATTACAATCGTGGACTATATTTTTATAGGACCAAGAACTGTTAGAGGTTATAAATGGACGAGTTGTCTCAAACTCAAGTAGGCTAAAGTGGTCATGGCTAACTTCGGCCAAAGTTTACTTAGGAAAAACAATTAGGATAAGATGGGTCAACTAATGGGACATCATCTAACACGTTCAACATGACCCAATCCGCCATCTTCTTTTATTTGCTTTTTGAAGGAACAAAAAGAGAACTAAAGTATTTTTCTTAAATTATTAGCTCAAATTCTTTCATATTTACATAATTTTCAATCTTCAAATCCATTTTAGATGTTTGGTTATGAGTTTTACTTTGACCCCTTGAGTTATAACAAAGAACTGGTGGTGACAAACGAGCTGGTCGGGTTGGATATGGGCCGTGTCGAAAACGGATAATGCAAAAACGGATAAATTATCTGACCCGACCCATATGTAATATAGAATAAAAACGGGTTAACCGACTGATAATTTGGATAGCTTCATGAATATGATCACTTTTGTGAGAATTCCTAATCTCCCAAACTTGAGGCACCCCCAATTTGAAGCTTTACAAATATAAAAATTAAACTCATTGATTATCCATGAATTATTTTACTTGGTTGTGGCTGATATAAGCATCTTTCTTGGACATCCTTTGCAAAGGATAAAATCTCACTGTACTAGTACAATACCTCTCAAGGAGATAAAATAAATAAATAGAAATACTTTTTTTCACAGATGAGATGAGATGAGATGAGATGATTTAAATAAATAGAGTTTAAATCTTTAAGGTGAGATGATTTAAACTATATAATACGGTATCAAATCACATAGAGATCTGGATATGAGTCTTGTTGGGTTTTAAAATAAATGTGTGAACAGAAAATGGAGAGAAATAATTTTTTTGAATTAGTTCCTTTTTATAAATGAACTTTGTTCCTCATTGGATGTTAAAAGGAAGATTATGTATTTATATATAGAAGCTTTTCTTCTAGTTCTTAATGAGTTGAGAACATAGCAAGTCTCGCGTCGTCGGACTTGTCCTTCATTTGATAGGAAGAAAGAGATTATTGTGCTTATATATAGAAGTACTTCTTCTAACTCTTAAAGAGTTGAGAAGAGAGCAAGTATCGCGTTGTCATCGTTTGGCTTCGACTTTGGCCTTCTCCGTTATTTATTTTTATCGGAATTTTAATTTAAAATTCACGAAACTTGTGGCTTGAAATTATTTTTTCATTTATGTTTTTCTAACTTTCTATTTTCTCATTCTGTTTATGAACACAATTTACTAACACGTCTTACTATCATTCTCGAACAAAATATTTTTGGCGGAATGGCTTCTGGACACTTAAACTCGTAGGGCATTAAAGGCCGATACATGAACTTTAAACTTTCTCATTTGAACACTCGAACTCATGATTCCCTTAACTAATAAACACATTTGACCGTTGACCATGCCCATGCGGCATCAGTTGGTCTAATCAGCCTGTTGCGAGAGGAACATGACGTACAGGAGCGTGAGAGCCCTCCTCCCAACGCCCTACGGTCCAACATGGTGTGTATTTAAGTGGGTTCTTATTTATTCATTGTAAAATACATTATCCCAACATTATATAGAATTTGAAGCTCCATTTCTCCATTTTTCTAAAACGGAAGCTTTATTCAATTTTTTTTCTTTTTCTAGACCGTGAAAATGATGCAAAGTCCTATATTTTGTCATTGTGGAGTTGAAGCTAAATTTTGCATCACTTGGAAGACAACAAATCCAGGAATAAGGTTTTATGAGTGCTCAAATTATGGTCGAAATAATTCTTGTAATTGTTTAGGTGGTTTGACCCACCTCTTCCAGATCACTATAAACAAGTGATTTCAGAATTGTTATCAAGAATTAGAGAGAGAGATCGATTACAGTGTATGAAGATAGTGAAGATCATTATAACTTTAGTTATTATATTAACACTAATCACTATAATTTCCTTCTTAGTCTAGTTAGCACTAATCATTATAATTGTCTTCATAACCCTATGTACAATGATAATTACAAAATGTATGATGAATTTTTGTGGAATGAAAAGCAATGTTTGACATAAACAAGCAGACATATATGAACAACCAATTTCGATCAGCCTTCTTGGTTGACAAAATTAGCTACTGAAATTTATCTAATGGCAGAAACAGTTTAAACATTGTGCCAAAATAAAAGTCATACTTAAACATCCATAGTTAACCTACAAATAATATTCTGCAACTAACATACTTAAGCTATCACAAAAACAAACATTTAGCATATCATTATGGTTGAGATTGGTTGATGTTTTGTTGAGATTGGCTCAAGTTGGGACATGGAGACTGGCTTGGTTGAGATGAGGAATGGACTTGAGGTTGGCTAAGGCTTGCTTGAGTTTGTCTTCTTCTCAATTGTTATTGAAGTTGCCTTTGTGTTATAGAATTTCTTCCTTGCCACCTTAGTCTAGGTGCACTGTATCCAAGATCAATATTGGTCTACCCATCATCCACTATTCTTGTAGAAGCAAAAAGTACCTTATCTCTTGATCCACACTGCATAAAAAGTCAAATTAGCAGCCAAACTACTAATATCTAAATAAAACTCTAAATTACTTACTCTTTCTATTATTGTTCTTGAATCACTAAACAAAATACCAAATCCAACAGTTCTTGGTCTTCCTCGAAGTCAAGTAGCTCTTGACCTTCCTCTAACACTAGATAGAATATCCTCAGAATCTTTGATCTCATACTTCCAGTATCCTGATATAAGATAAAGTATTATCTAATAATGCAAAAATGATGGTCCTACTACAACTTAACTAAAGAAAAAAATGAATACTTATAGTTGCACTTGCAACAACTGATGGTTGAGTATTTCTGGTAGCAGCAGTTCCAGATCCACTTGCAATCTGTGATGTTTGAGTATTTCTGGTACCAACAGTCCCAGAACCACTTGCAGTAGCTGATGGTTTAGTTGTTCTTTGAGCAGCATGAGATGGTTGATTTTTCTGATACCAGCAATTCCAGAACCACTTGCAGTAGCTGATGGTTTAGTTGTTCTTTGAGCAGCATGAGATGGTTGATTTTTCTGATACCAGCAATTCCAGAACCACTTGCAGTAGCTGATGGTTTAGTTGTTCTTTGAGCAGCATGAGATGGTTGATTTTTCTGATACCAGCAATTCCAGAACCACTTGCAGTAGTTGTTCCTTGGGTAACATTAGTATTTCTAGTACCTGCAGTTCCAGATCCTTGTCCTTTTTTAAATTTCCAAAAAACAATCAGTTATAGATTCACCTTGTTGCAATTTCTCTCATGGTAGTCATCCTTTCCATCACCTTCACTCTAATCTCTTCTAACATAGTTATGATAGACTTGCGCCTAGCAGACATGATCCAACTGTTAAAAGTTTCACACATGTTGTTCTCCACAGAATCACATTCACTCCAATCTTTAAAAAATGCTCTACACCAACATTGTTTGGGGTATCTCAGTAAATCCTCAATGATCTTACTGTCGCTCAATTTTGTCAACACATGCATCTTAGCCTTGAGATATGTTTCAAATGAAGCTCTTGCACAGACCTTGAACTTTTCCTTCTTTCCTCACCTTTCCACTTTTGTTTTGAGTTGCTCCATATGTGTCTTGCACACATTCTGTGCTCAGCATTTGGCATCAAATCAACCACAGTTAGATTATCAGAAACATATATAAAGTAATTACAGGAAGAATAAAAAGAAATACCTTCTGCATTTCAGAAATGATGGTCAGCCCTTATTCACCTTGGGATTCTGTGAGCTGCAAATCATATATCAGGCACCTAAAAAACCATGACCATGTGTTCTTTGTTTTTTTTCTACCACTCCCCAAGCAACAGGGTACATTTGATTTGTACCATCTTTACTAATACATGATAATAACTCACCTTTACACACACCCTTCATAAATGCTCCATCAAAGCCAATAACATTTATACATCTTTCCAACCAATCTCTTTGCAAGCATGTAGACAAATGTAAATCCCCATAAACACCTCTTTACCAGGTATTGTCTCTTTTGAAGTCTTCACAATAAAAGTGTTGCTAGGGTTTGTAGGCCTCTACATGTCAGCATAATCAATCATATATTCTAGCAAACTCCTGTTTGTAATCACCCAGATACTTACCCATGACCTGATGTTTAGCCCTGTCATAGATGGATTTTCCCATATACACACCATACTTTATCTTAATCAAATCCTACAACTTCCTAAGCTTTATGTGAGGTTGGTTGATAATCTTGTCCTTGAAATGTTTAGCTACCCATGCTTTATTAGCCATCTTGTTTCTGGTTGCTCTGAAATACTTATGAACAGGATAGTAGCTGCTGACAATGAAATTCCCTGTGTGTCCCTCCAAGCTTCCCAAAATATATCATTTGCATCTTGTTAAGTTCACAGATTTTGCCCTAACCCTATGTTGTTCATTAGGCCTCAACTTAATTTGAACTTTTCTTTGTACAACATAATCTTGCAAAGCAGTTCTGAATTGTTCTTTCAAAAAACATTTCCAACTAGAAATATTTTTTTTTGCAAGCAGGATCAAAGTATACCCTGTTGCTATATCTTCTTGGTTGAGGGTTATGTACCCCATCTTCTTTAACTACTCCATCATCTGTATATTTGGAACCCCTATCCTTTTACATGTCTTCAAATCCAGGGTTTATACCTACAGGTCCACTAGGTATCTCATCAGTTTTAACTTCACTAGATCTTAATTTAGTACTCTTTTCATTCACTTTAGCCTGTCTAGCAGCAACAACTCCAAGTTCTAGATCACTTGTCTCTTCAAGAATATCCTCATCATCACCATATAATGACTCATCTGTATCATAATTATCATCAGAAATAGCCTCAAAATCACCATCCTCACTCTCAGAAATTCCCTCATCACCCTCAACATCACCCTCAGAATTTGTTGCTAAATGAAAGTTGTAGAACTCACCTTCATCTTCACTAGACTATTTTGTATCCTCTTCTATATCAGCAGCCCTCTCTTTACCCTTCCCATGAGTGTTATCACCCCTATTTATATCATTGTTAGGTAAGTGTGATGCCCTATCATTAACATCACTTGTTTGGCCATGTGGCATTTCATTAAAGTCACATGGTTGAACATCAGTGGGGTCCACATTTATACCACCACTACTCAACATTTCATCTAGGTCCAAATTAATACATGGTGTATTAATTGCGTGACATAGATACACATCAATAAAGTTCCATCCTTAAGGTCTTTACACAAAGCTAACACATCAACATCATATTTCAGAAATCAAAATTCTCCTTTTTTGTTAATTTTACATGCATATTTGTCTACTGTTAAGTACCCTATATACTTAGCCCACCCATTAAAATGAATTATATGCAATTCATCAATGTCGGCCGGAAGAATAACTGGCCAAATAACTAGGTCATTCACTAATCACCCTAGATGATGAAACTGTAATTTTACATATACATCCATTGAAACCTATAAGAAAAAAAAATCAAGTCAGATACACTTTAACCCTAAAAAGCCATAAATTTTATTATAGTGGGAGACAAGAATATTTTGATATGCAAAAAAGCCCTTTTTTTTAAACCTTAAATGCCAGATCAGTCATGAAAAAGACAAAATCCCTAAAGTAAAGTGAAGATTCGACTGTTTTTCCCAAAAACTCTAATTTAAAATCCCAAATAACAATAGACATTTTGTGCATGCGGAGAAAAAATAACTTTGACTATCACACATTATTTCATAAGAAATTAGATGACAAAAGAGAAACGACATCAAAAGAGACAAAATCCCTAAAGTAAAGTGAAGATTCGACTGTTTTCCCAAAAAACCCTAATTTAAAATTCCAAATAACAACTAATTTGTGCATGCAGATAAAATATAGCTAACTATCACACAATATTACATAAGAAAACATATGACAAGAGAAAACGATATCAAAAGAGACATACTAACCTTCAGATCCTATAACGTGACTGGAATCGAAAGCACAGACCAAACGAAACTATCAGAACGAGATTAACAAATAATAAACTTTGTGCAATATAATGGGTGAGTGATTATGATCCATTTTGGAAGGAGGTGACTGATTTTTCAGGCCATTACTAACCTAGGTTTAACATGGGCGGGTTTGGTTAGAGAGAGGTAAAAGACGAAATAAGTGTCTTTTGATCGGTCTATTGAATAAAAGAGGGGGGGGGACCCAATCAGTTGGGTTTTGTTGTCGCGCCCGTGTAACAAATCCATGGGTCATATGCTGACCGGATGGACACGTCTGTGTATGTGTAATACACGCGCGTAGGCTCAAGGGTCAGATGTATTTATTAGTTAAGGGAATCATAAGTTCGAGAGTTCAAATGAGAAAGATTAAAGTTCATGTATCGATTTTTAAAAGCCCTACAAGTTTAAGTGGTCAGAAAGCCATCACGCCAATAATTTGCACAGTTAAATAGTCTCAACCCTCAGCTTGAGAAGAAAGATCTTTTCTTCCGGCTACTTTAGCAATAGTAGTACTTGATGACGGAGTAGCCAATTAAAAGTAATGAATAATTCTTAAACAGTGAATGTGCTTTTTTATTTTTTTATTTTTTTATATTTTTATTTTTTACTAATATGTTATTTGCACGAGTGGTAACACTATATAATTTTAGAAATGCTCTACCTAAATCTTCTCATAAAAGAACTCAGGAGCTGAAGTCTCCGGAATCTCCCATTTTAGAGGTCGTAATGTATCATTTTAACAAAAGCTACTGTGAAAACTTTCGTTTACCTTCTTTTAGGGATTACTTTTTATACAAATAGCAGACCGAATTTACAACTTATTTTTTCTAACCGATATATATATTATACACTGATTATTATATACATATTATATATAAATTATATATTTGTCGGCTATTTTTTAGCTTAAACGGATGGGTTAGCAGCTATATAGGATATTTGTCTTTAAGAAATATATTATTTACACAATTGTGTTACCATGTTGTCACGACCCAAAATCCATAAAGGTCGTGATGGCGCCAGATACCACTGTCAGACAAGCCAACAATAAATACTAAATAAATTATCATTTTAATATTTTTGAAGTCATAGTTGTTCCCCTCAATTAAATAGCAGAAGATGAAGTTTACAAAATACGTAATAATATCTTTAAAAATTTTCAATACAGTGCACCCATAATCATCCCAAAACCCGGTGTCACAAGTGTATGAGCATTTACTAGGGAATTAAAAATAAAATACAGCATCTGTGCAGAATACAAATTAGACAGAAAAATATAATATTTCTGAAGGAGACTCTGTTGGCTGCGGATCGTAATTCAGAATGCAGCTCACCTATGTCCCCACAATTATTAACCATACCTCTGCGCCCACAAGGCCGCTAGACAAATATGTACCTGCACAATAAAATGTGCAGCAAGTGCAGCATGAGTACGAAAACAACATGTACCCAGTAAGTATCAAGCCTAATCTCGAAGAGGCAGAGACGAGATGACCGACTTTGACACTCACTATGGGTCAATAATATTAAATAATCATGAAAATAGAAATATTTATATCAACGTGATTCACAGAGTTAACAATAATTTTATTGAATCGGCATAAGTAATTAAATTCCTTCAATTCCGATAAATTTTCAATTGATCAATTAGCCTCATTTACAGAAATAACAATAATTTTCTTAACAAGCAGAGATAAATAAATTTTTTAAATTTCAATAATTTTCAAATTTCAATTAGTTTCATAATCTGAAATAAACTACCAAAGTATCGTGTAATTATTATTATTAAGCAAGATTTCTGCCGAGGTCGTCTGGCCCGATCCAGAGTGTCATGTACACTGCCGAGGGACATGCGACACGATCCATAGATGCATCTATCCTGCCGAGGCATTCGGCCCGCTCCACAAGAAAGGAGGACATTTTCTTATGTACCTCCGGAATGAAAGTATGTTTATTATAAGATAAATTCGAGAGGATGAATAATTTCTTTTAACAATTAATTAATTAAAACAGAAATAAGCATATGAGATTTCCATCTTTTACTATCTCTCACTAACAATTTACGATATATATCAAATGATGTAATTAAATAACGGATACAATTTACACAAGTAATTCATGCTTTGAGTCCTAAACTACCCGGACTTTAGAATTAATAATTGCTACGCATGGACTCTCGTCACCTCGTACGTACGTAGCCCCCACAATTAGCAACAATTATTAATTTAATTACCTATGGGATAATTTTCCTCTCACAAGATTAGACAAGAGACTTACCTTGTCTCAATGCCCACTTTCGATCACGATGTCATGTAAAAATCCCAATTCGGTGCCGAAAATCCGAAACTATCCAAAAGTTATATGAAATAATTAATACATGTTAAATAATTCAAAATTTATCTATTAAATAAATTACCCTATCCAAAATGATAAAATTTCTAAAATTCACCCCGGGCCCACGTGCCCGAATTTCGAAAATTTTCGGAGGGAATCGTTACTCATAATCTCAAGAACTCAAATATAATATTTTCATCCAATCCCATAGTAATTTTCGTGGTTAAAATCCAAAAATATCAATTTCTAGGTTTTTCTTCAAAACCCCAAATTTTTACTAATTTCAATGAATTTTCATGCCTAAATTCGTATATAAACCAAGTATTTAATTTGCAATAGGTAAGAATCACTTACCTTGACATAAATGATAAAAATGGAACTCCAAAATCGCTCCTAGGTCGGCTCCCATGGAGGAAATGAGATGAAATGAGCCAAACCTATTTTTTCAAACTTATACACGAGCGACCCTTCATCGCGTTCGCGAGAACCCCATCGCGTTCGCGATGAACAAAATTCTCAGAAGCCATTTTCAAACTCTTCTCACACAGCCTGTAGTATAATGGTCATAATCTTTTGTACAAAACTCTAAATCATAAATGGTTTGACTTTCTGAAAACTAGACATCAAGGGATATAACTTTTATATGTCAATCATCTCCCAATTCCTTATAGATTTTGAGATATAAGCTGTCAAAATCAGCCCTGTGAAATATAAATTTCTTCATCTTCCCGGACAGCCTGTAGTGTACTAGCCATAACTTTTTTTACGCAAATCTAAATGCTAAATGGTTTACTTTTCTGAAAACTAGACACAAAGTGCTACAATTGTTATTTTTGGATCATCTCCAAATTCCTTATAGATTGTGAGATATGTGTCTCCGAAGTTAGACCTGCGGAACATAGATTTTCTTCTTCGCGAACGCGAAGAACAACACCAGACACCAGCATCAGCTATTGCAAAACAGCCCGAAATGATCCGAAACTACTCCGAAATACACCCGAGGCCCCCGGGACCCCGTCCAATCATACCAACCAATCCCATAACATAACACAAACTTGCTCGAGGCCTCAAATCACATCAAACAATATCGAAATCATCAATCGCACCCCAATTCAAGCTTAATGAATTTTAGAATTTCAAACTTCTACATTCGATTCTGGAACCTATCAAATCACGTCCGATTGACCTCAAATTTTGCACACAAGTCACATTCGACATTACGGACCTACTCCAACTTTCGAAATCGGAATCCGACCCCGATATCAAAAAGTCCACTCTCAGTCAAACTTCTCAAAAACCTTTAAATTTCTAACTTTCGCCAAATGACCCCAAAATGACCTACGGACCTCCAAATCCACATCCGGACCTCCAAATCCACATCCGGACGTGCTCCCAACACCAGAATCACCATACGGAGTTATTCCCATGCTCGGAATCCCAAACGGACATTGATAACATTGAAATGCACTTCAACTCAAATTTAATAAATCCTTCTAAAAATGCCAACTTCTATAATGGGGCCGAAACGCTCCCGGGTCATCCAAAATCCGATCCGTACATACGCCCAAATTCAAAATCATCATACGAACCTGTTGGAACCTTCAAATCCCGATTTCGAGGTCGTTTACTCAAAAATCACACTTTAGTCAATTCCTCCAACTTAAGGCTTCCGAATTTAGAATTTTCTTTCCAAATCAACTCCAAACTTCCCGAAATTCAATTCCGACCACGGGTNACATTACGGACCTACTCCAACTTTCGAAATCGGAATCCGACCCCGATATCAAAAAGTCCACTCTCA
>AWOL01S0048801.1:3662-17135 GCA_000715115.1 Nicotiana otophora | reverse complement strand
GCGTGCAACCCGCTCCTCCAACATATTCATTTACCAATTCTTATAGAAGAAATTTTCTCAATAAATGTAACAATTAATATAAAATTATAAGACAACAAGCATACAATAATTATGGAGCAAACAATGACAAACATCAAATTATTATGAAAATTAGGGAACAAATAGGCAGTTTAATATATAATATACTAAATTTCAAATAACAATTAAGGCACATAATTCAAATAGCATGTAACAATTAATGCAGGAATTCAAAAATTAATATTTGACAAAGAATAAGAGAAAAATAATTATTATAATAATTAATTTATGATTAAAAATAATTTATGATTTTTCAAGTAAGAAGGCAAACAATTAATTTGACGACGTATAGACACTCGTCACCTCGCCTATACGTTGTTCACATGCAATTCACATAACAAATAATTTAAGGGTTCTATTCCCTCAGGTCAAGGTTAACCACGACACTTACCTCGCTTTGTAAATTCCAATCAATTATGCAACCACAACTTTTCCTTTTAAATTTGCCTCTCAAAGCTTCAAATCTATTCACAAATAATTTGATATATTCAATACGAATCATAGGAATTAATTTCTTATGAATTTACAAATTTTTCGGATAAAAATCCGAAATTCATGAAAATATTCGGCAGTGGGACCCACGTCTCAAATCCTTAAAAAACTCACGATATCCGAATACCCGTTCCGATACGAGTTCAACTATTCCAAATTTGTCCAATTCCGATAACAAATGGACCTTCAAATCTTAAATTTTTATTTTTGGAAGATTTTATAAAAATCTGATTTTTTTTCTTCCGTCTAAATCCGAAATAAATGATGAATATAGGCTTAGATTTATGAAATACAATCATTATATGATAAAGAACACTTACCCAGTTCGAAATAGTGAAAAACTCCTTTGAAATCAACCCTAAGCCGAGTTATAATTGAGGGTTTGTGAAAAATGCGAAAACTCCCGTTTTTGGTTCTGTTTTACGTCACAGGGGTCAGGCCTTCTTCGCGTTCGCGAAGGGCCTGTCGCATTCGCGATGAGTAGCAGCCTGTGGCTTTCGTGTTCGCGAGTTCTCCTTCGCATTAGTGAAGGTTCCCCCCTGGCCTTCGCGTTCGCGAGGCATAGCTCGCGTTCGCGCTGAAGGAATGATCAACCCTTCCCTAGGTGTGCCTAACACTACGCGTTCGAGAGCAGCTGGTCGCGTTCGCGAAGGGTAGTGCCCCCATCGCTTCGCGTTCGTGACCAAGCCTTCGCATTCGTGAAGAAGAAAACTCCAGCTGCCCAGTTTACTCTTCGCGTTTGCGAGAGTACCTTCGCGAACACGAAGAAAGACATGCCAGAACACTTGCTGCAGCAAAATACCAGATTTTCAAAGTCCAAAACATCCCGTAGCCTATCTGAAACTCACCCGAGCCCTCGGGGCTCTAAACTAAATATGCACACAAGTCTTAAAATATCATACGAACTTGCTCGCGCGATCAAATCGCCAAAATAACACCTAGAACTACGAATCGTACACCAAATCAAAGGAAGTTTTTAAGAAAACTTTAAAACTTATATTTTTACAACCGGACGTCCGAATCTTGTCAAATCAACTCCGATTCTCACCAAATTCGGCAGACAAGTCATAACTATTATAGTAGACCTATACCGGGCTCCGGAACCGAGGTCAATAAATCCAACATCAGTAATATCTTAGAAATCATTAAGCTTTCAAGCTTTTAATTTTTCATCAAAATTCCATATCTCGGGTTAGGGACCTCGGAATTCGATTCCGGGCATACGCCCAAGTCCCAAATCACGATACGGACCTATCGAAATTGTTAAAATACTGATCCGGGTCTATTTGCTTAAAATATTGACCAAAGTCAACTTAGTTGGAGTTTAAAGCTCTAATTCACATTTTAATCTATTTTTCACATAAAAACTTTTTGAAAAATTATACGGACTACGCACGCAAGTCGATGAATGATAAATGGTGCTTTTTGAGGTCTTAGAACACAGAATTACTTATTAAATTTAAAGATGACATTTTGGGTCATCACATATTGAAAGTAATTAATTTATTATGTGTAATCATCAATTGAGATTTAGCGTTTCTGAGTTGCAAATTAGTGTATATATTAAAACATCTTTGAAAGTAATTGATTTATTATGAGTAGTCATCAATTAAAATTTAGCGTTTCGAGTCGCAAATTAGTGTATACATTAAAAGATCGTCATACCTACCAAATCAAATGTTATATCCCAAATTATATATTATGTTTTGATGAAATAATTTAATTTTGAAGGGTATACAAAATTGGTCAATATTTAAATTAGAAGGACCCGTCTTTGGGTAAAAAGGAAATAATTTCCTAATCATAACAATTTATCCTTATTTATTTACTCCTACATAAATTTATAGATTATTTTGGTATAATAAAAATCAAATTCTATTTAAAAACTACTTCTAATTTTGAAGCTTAAACAAGATAGCCTGCTAATTATATGGTTTACACGTTTAAGCTTACTCTAACGTTTTATTTCTTTTAGGTATTCTTTCATGTGGTTAAACAAGGAGTTAGAGACCTAGAGGGACATTGGAATATTATGTTATCTTGTGGCTTAAGAAATTCTTATTCGTGTTTTCCAATGACAAGTGGTTTTAAGAATTTCTATTATTAGTTGGTAACTAATTCCTTTATTTTAGGCACTATAACTTGATTCACGTTATTTTATGATTTTAAAATTTTCTAGTATTAGTTGGTTTCAAACTCCTATATTTTAGGTACTAAATGTTATAATTTTATCCCATATTCTATTATTTGTTTTGAAGAAATAATTCATTTTAAGGGTATAAAAGTCGATCAATATTTCAGGTATATTTTTGTCGTTCAATATTTACCGATCTAACATTCGTGCTTTTATAATAATATATAGAAGATAGATAGATATAGATATAGATATAGATATAGATATAGATATAGATATAGATATAAATATAGATATAGATATAGGTATAGATATAGGTATAGATATAGATAGATGTATAATAATATCGATATATAAACAGAAATAGATAGTTGTAGATATAAATATATACATTCTCAATTGGGGAAGATATAAGGAAAAATAAGTACAATTAATAATTGTTATAGTTTTTCTTTTAAGCTTTATAAATCGGTAAATCATTTAAAATTTGATCATAAGTTAAAATTCAATCTACAACATACGGTGTAGTAAATTACGTAAGACACTTTATATTTTAAAAGAAAAGTATTAATGTGCTTTTCTAATTCAAGTAGGATCAACTTTATAGGATCGATGTATGTGTAGTTTAAATCGAAAAAGAATTCTATCATTGAGTAATTTAATTACAATTAGATCCTTAAACTATACAAATATTTAAGGGCATAAAAGTCGATCAATATTTTAGGGATATTTTAGTCGTTCAACATTTAGCATAAATTATTTGTGCTTTTATAATAATATAGATATAGATAATATATAGAAATGTATATATACACAAAATATATATTATTTTGACAATTATTTTAAGGACGGCTATACAATATTATTTTTCATAAATTTATTTGGGGCAAAAATAATACTCCTATATAAATTTTAATTCATAACAAATGCAACCAATCAAGTGAAACAACTATCCAAGGGGGGCAAAGTATACTAGTGTCCACTTTTAAGCATGATATTTAAAATATATTTATAATTTATAATACATTTAAAGATTATCCAATTCACTCAAATTTCATGATTAAGTATACTGAATTTTTGTATTCTGAACTTTTTAGCTGCTAATTTAAAATTCAGGATTAAGTGTCCTGGATTTTTGAACTGCTAATTTAAAATTCAGGACATAAGATTCAAATTTCTGGACACATTTTTCGATTTTTGGGACACAATATCCTGAAATTTGAATTTTGAGGTTTAAACTTTAGGATACCGTGTCCTAATATTTGAGGCAAATTGGCTAATCTTTAAGTGTATTATAAACTATGGATATATTTTAAACAGCATGCTTAGAAGTGTCTACATGGTGTCATTACCACATCCAATGGTATTAAGTGGATATATTAATATATTAACAAAAATATTGCAGCTAGACCTCTCTATAAAAATATCAATACATAACAGTACTAGCTTCACTATAAAAGCCAAGCTATTTTTAGAACCGATTTTTATGTTGTATTTTACCTCTCTATAACGGATTTATAACTTTAACAATAACAACCATTTTATAAAAGCATGCTCTTTGTAAAATTACCTCTTTATAAGAGCATGCTCTTTGTAAAATTACCGATAGTAAGTCTAAAAAATCAGACTAAATATTTTAAATTGTAATACACATGTTTACTCGAAAACCGAATAGAGTTGAATTTATACATAGTTCTAAGAATACGTGATATAAATTGATACAAATTGAGAAAAATATATAAATAAATATCGAAATTAGTTATAAAACAAATGAATGCAAACCGAATGAACTAGTTAGTCTAAGCCTTCAAGTTTTATCACCTTCAAATTGAGTGAAGAATGATTGGTAGAAGAAAACAATATAACTAGATATCAAAAGCCAAAAAGGATAGTATTTGCTCTCTTTTCATATATATCTCAGAATGAAAAATGTGTCCTTCTACAAACGATAACGACTCTTAATATAGTGGGGGAATCGCATTTTGGATATAATTAAAAATATATAGTGAGGATCCCATGATAGATTAATTAATTAACTTTTTCTTGATTCAAGCCGTGATTTCTGCCTAGATTCTCGCCTTAATTGCGGCTATAACGACTTTTTTGTTTCTTGGCTCGATCTTGATCTTGGCCTATCTCGATCCTGATTGGTTTCTGGGGCTTGAGCTTGATCTTGGCCGATCTCTATTTATTCGACCTCGATGTCTCGAGCTCGATCTTGACCGATCTCTATTTGTTCGACCTCGATGTCTCGAGCTCGATCTTGACCGATCTCGATCTAGATTGGTTTCTGAGGCTCGAGCTCGACAACCAAACTCCGCTTCATGGCTCGATATTACAATGATTAACCTTGGTCCATCATGTTCCAATCTCGAAGGGCAAACCCGATTTTGACCGTATACAATACCACTTATGATAAAAATATTATGTTACTATATGCTTTCATAATTCAAATTTTCAGTTAATTTCATTAAAAGATACGCAAGTATACTTTCATTTTATCACACAAAAGTTTTCATCCTGCATAATGCCTAATATTTGAAGATTATCTTTCTCTGTTCTCATCGTGCATAAGTTTAAAATTTTAAGGAATGCTCACTAAAGTTTAATTCTTTTATTGGACTCAATATTTTTTGTAGGGTGTTAAAGTATTTAGGCAAGGCATTCTGATTTCTTTTAGAATAATTTATGCCATGTGGGGTCTAAAATTCAAACCATCCCTTTGGAAATAAAGATAGCATCGTGTCAAACAAGAAATTCTCTTATCTTTTATATGTAAAATTTAAAAAAGAAAAACATTAATATTTGGATAATTTTTGTTTATAACAATCAAATAATATTTAATACCAAATATAATTATAGGCACATAACAATTATTCATTATAAAAATAAAAAAATACCAAAACAAACGAAGATATTATAGAGAGGTCTGACCCTTAAAGAACTGCAAAGATGTTAGAGTAATGATCCTATTTAGTATATCACTATGTCCCACAAGGTTAATCTTAAAAGGCGAAACTTTTCTAGGGAAAGTGTTTCTAGTATGTCTGCACACAAACTTACATTGACAAACACTGGTATAACTACTGGGATTCTCATCCTAGCTAAAAGCTTATTGGCTGCTCATTCCTTTACGAACATATCATCCTTTTAGTTATGTTCTCTGTAGCTATGTGATATTTGTCTATAATTTCATATTTTTTATACATTACTTATTTTGTATTTTGAGGCTTTAATGTTAAATTATATTATATTTGCACTTATTTGAGCTTATTTTATGTGAATGTACGTTGAAGACGAAATTAGGAGCAAAATAAAGATTTTATGTGTATTTTATGTACTACAAAAATGTCTTGTGATTATTTGATGATGGAAATAATTTTGATGTCATGATTGGCTCGTTGTTATTTGTCGTGACTATTTGATGATGGAGTGATGATTGATATTTCAAAAGCAAAGAAAGGAATGGAAAGTTAGGCAAAGAAATATACAAATCAGAATGAAGAATGAAGCAGCGAAAAAACTGAAACGAAGCAGACAAAAGTCAGGCGTTGCAAGCTTTAAAGCTCGCTATGGAGCCGGCATCGCGCAGTGGAAAGCTAGCTACAGAGGTCACGAGGCACGATTTGTAGCGAGGTGGAGCACGTTATAGAGGTCGCGAGGCACGGTATGTAGCGAGGGGTTTCGAATTTTAAAAGCTTATTTTGTTTCATTTTTGATTTTGAACTTGGTTATTTCGTCTAGAGCTTTTTCCTACATATATAAATAGTCATTAAACATCATTTTTTAAGGGAGAGACCGACATTAGAGACCGACTTTGGGGATTTTGACTNACTTCAACCCTAGCCTATAAATACTCCCTAAACATGTCTGAAGAAGGGACAGCCGTTATTAGGGTAGATTCAACCAAAGGGGACGTGTTTGGATATGGGATTTCAATTTGAGGTGGAATGAACACACCAGGAGCAAGGCAAGGAATTCTTCTATGAGTTTTTCACTTCCTTCTTCCTATTTCCATTATTGGTTATGAATTCTAGTATTGTAGCTTTGCATACTATTATGAATAGCTAATTTGTTATCTAGAGTTTTGATAGAACCTTTTGTAGGATAAATTCTTGTTGTGTTTTTATATAATTGAGCCGTTGGATTTCTCTACTTGTTCAACTACGTTATTATTGTGGTGGTTGAAGAGCTCTCAATCGATTATGCCTATTTAGTGTGTATTACTCGGAAGAGAGTGCATATTTAGGTAGTTGTTGAACAACATCACTCCTAACGTATATGAGGGATCAATACGGAGGGTTTAAAGGTGGGATTAGGAATAACGAAACCTTGGTGCGATCCGAGTGAGCCGTACTTAGTGCCAGCTAGCGTAATTCGGAAAAATATATCTAGTAAATTGTGGTAGTTACTCGGGAGAGAATTACGATACTCAGAACGCTCATGATCGGTAGAGAAATGTCACGACCCGAAATTTCTACTGACGGGACCGTGATGACGCCTAACATTTCACTTGCTAGGCAAACCAACGTTAGAGAATCATTAACCAATTCCTTATTTTCATTCAGTAATTAACAATAATTAACTAAGATAAAATATAATAAGTGCGGAATATCATAAATCTGTATTAACTACTACCACCCGGATCTGGAGTCACAATTCACGAGCATTCTAGAATTTGCTACAAGTAATAGTCAGAAAGAAATACAACTGTCTGAATGAAAGAAACAGTAGAACAGAAAAGATAGACGGGGACTTCAAGGTCTGTGAACGCCGACAGATCTACCTTGAGTCTCCGGACAGCGGACAAATAGCAGAATCTCGATTAACCCGAAACGGCATCAAAATCTGCACAGAAAGGAACTATCGCAATTGCGAAGCCTTCACAATCCTGCTACCCTTCGCAAATGCGAGGAAAGTGTCGCAATTGCGATCACTGACCTCGCAAATGCGGACAAAAGACCGCATTTGCGATCCATACCCCTCCCAGACTCCCTTCGCAAATGCGAAGAAACGTTCGCAATTGCGAACACAGGCTGGCCCAGCTTCTCTTCGCATTTGCGATGAGAAGTTCGAAAAAGCGACCTCAACAGTGATCGCAAATGCCAACCCTGACCTTGCATTTGCGAGGTCTGAGGCCTACAACACGGCTGAAGCACACCAACATTGTTTCTAAGTCCAAATCATTCCGTAGCCTATCCAAAACTCACCCGAGCCCTCGAGGCTCCAAACCAAATATGCACGCAAGTCTAAAAATATCATACAAACTAGCTCGCGCGATCAAATTGCCAAAATAATACCTAGAACTACGAATTTAGTACCAAATCAAATGAAATTCTCAAGAACACTTTAAAATTTTTATTTTCTCAACTGGACGTCCGAATCACATCAAATCAACTCTGTTTCTCACCAAATCTCACAGACAAGTCTTAACTATCATAATGAACCTGTACCAGATTCCGGAACCTAAATACGGACCCGATACTAACAATGCCAAATATCAATCAATTCTTAAAAATAAATAATTTTTAGACTTTTAATTTTTATCAAAAATTCATAACTCAAGCTAAGGACCTCCGAATTAAATTTCGGGCATACGCCCAGGCCCCATAATTCGATACGGACCTATCGAGACCGTCAAAGCATGGATCCGGGCCCGTTTACCAAAAAGTTGACCGAAGTCAACTAAAATTAATTTTTAAGGAAATAATTCTTAGTTTCATTAGTTTTCAACATAAAAACTTTCCGAAAACGTGCCCGGACTGCACACGCAAATCGAGGAGGGTAAAAATAAGATTTTTAAGGCTTAAGAGCACAGATTCGAGTTTTAAAACATAAGATGACCTTTTTGGGTCATCACAAGAAAACTTAGGCGAAATTATAGAAGGCATAGAGGGAAGGATTCCGACAATTGGGGAAATCATAACTCTAGACCTCCTTAGTCTTGTCTCAAATTTCATCCTTGTTAGTTGATAATTTTACTTCTTTATAATAGTTGTTAATTAATTAGTTAAAAATAAATATTATAAACTCTATAATTAGAAAATTATTTGGACTTGTGTTTCTTAGCAATATTGAACAATAATAGCTAAGCCTTAGTTCTCTATGGGATTCGACTCCGGACTTGTAAACTGGATTATATTTGAAACGATCGCTTAGTCATTTTTATAAGGAATAGTTAGGCGTGATCACATTTTGGCGCCGTTGCCAGGGAACTAACGGTGTAGTTGTAGGTGTACATATTACTAGGTTGCAAGTTTGAACTTTTATTTTTGTTTTCTTGTATTTGATCTTTTTATTTTTGTTTTACTTGTTGATTTTAGAAACATGGCATCTTGAAATTATGAGAGTTTTGATGTTGGTAATTGTATTTTTGATCATACTTATGCATATTGTGGAGGAAACCACCCATGAAAAAATATCAAAATATTCCCGAGAGCGAGTTATGTGCACCAATTCAATCTTATGTGTGGAATGTGTGTGATATGTGTGGTGGTCAAGATGGTCACTTTGATGGTTGTGCTTATATTTCTTATCCTCCCCCAACCCCTTACTATGATGGTTCTACTTTTTTTGGTGAAGTTAATAGGAACAAAGAACCTAGGGAAGCTATCCTGAATGAGATTAAAGATATGTTAAAGTATTTCATGGAATAAAGTAATGAGAAATCACTGCAGATACAAAGACAAGAGGCGACTATTCAGAACTTGGAGGCTCAAGCGAATACACAAATTGAACCTTGTAAAGCACAACATGCTTACAGTGTGGATAGTAGACAAGAAGAGCATGAATTGGCTGTAGAAATTGCCATTATAATGGAGGAGTTGAGAAGAGAATATGACCAAACCAACCAACTAGAATTTGAAGATGACGATGTTGAAGAAGTAATACTAGAGTCAACCAGGGACGTTGAAGATACAAATTTAGTTGACTCTAGTGTGATTGGTGTTAATGAGGTTAAAAATTTTGAAGTTCATGTATTTGAGCGCATTGGACCTCATTCCAAACACTTCTCTACATTATGTTCAGATGGTGAAATAGGAAATTGATCTTTATGAGCCAATACAAGAGTCAAAGGAAGAGGTAGATGAGCTCTATATTCTGAAATTTTCAAGGCCGTCTATGCAAAGTGACACCCCTCGGTTGAAAGCCAAAAAGTGCATAAAGAATCATTTAATTTTTGGATCGCAACAATTTGTATCGCCCCAAGAGCATGATCATAGAGCAGAATCAAAATTAGGGGTCCAATTCATAAGTTGAAGGTGGAGGCAAAAAGTAGTTCAAGTCGTGCCGCGACGTTAAATCAGGCGCTTGTTGGGAGGCAACCCATCTTTACTGCTTTTTTTTATCTTATTATTGTTATAGTGTTTGTTTTTGTTTTGTAGGACTATAAGCATATGAGGAAAAGCCATTGGAAGAGTGCGAAAGCGAGTTAGATGGTGAGAACTAAGTATGGGGTGCCCACACAAAGGACCATGCTTGGAGGAAGTTTGAATACCCTTGAGCCACTATTGCATCGGCCTTTGGTCTTTCAAGTAGTTTCTTGTCTACCTTCATTATTGTTTTGCTTTATTTGTGCATTGGAGACACTGCACTCTTTTAAGTGTGGGGTGGAAGAATTCTCTAGATAATTAGTAGTAGTATGTTAGAAAAATATTAACTTCTTATTTTTGTTTTCGTAGTTGTGTAGTTAGTTAGTAGCTCCTAAGAAAAAATCGAAAAATAAAAGTAGAAAAATTGGACTTTTCCCGACGATGGATCACCTAGACAGTTTTCTTGAGGGATTTAAGTCTAAAGAAAAAAAAAGATTTTCATTGTAGGTAGTGTAATAATCCCCTGTGGTTTTTCTTTGTGCCTCGATTCTTTTCCATGGGATGTAGTTTGAACCAGGTAGTGGTTTTTCCTTTTATTTTTATTTATTTTTAGAGTAGATTAGAAATTAGGGAATAAATGAAAGAAGAAAGATGAGATTCCTAGGCGCCCTTGACTTGTTTGATAGTAGCATATTTAGGCTTTGGCATGCGTAGTATCTTCCCTATGTGCTAAAAGTGCTTATGATGCCTTGGTTATTTGGATAACACGTTTTGTGACGCCTATGTCTCATTTTCTTGACTTATGTTCACTTTGTGCTTAATGCTTAACATCTCGTGGCTCCGTGAATCCTTAGTTACTCATGTGCCATGTGTGGTGAGAAATTGTATAGTCCGTGTCATTGCATTAGAGTCTAGAACTTGCCCGGCATGTGAGTTGAAGTGAAATTTTAGGTTTTGCTCGATTTGAAAAATGGTTTTAGGCTTTATTTGATTATTTTAAACTTAATGCTTACCACGAATAAAAATTATCCCTAGTCAACCCTTTTGAGCCTATAGACTTTTATTTGGCAACCACATTACAATCCTACACCCCTTTGTTCTTTTTATTATTTTGATAATTTTACCTCTTAAGCACTTTAATTGTAAAATGGGCGCTAGAAGAAGTAAGGATTAAGTGTAGGGTGGCTTTCGAGTGGAACCAATGAAAGAAAGAAGGGTGCACTTATTTGTTTAAAGTAATACACTACTAGCCGAAACTGAAAAAGGGAAAACAAGAGTAGAAAAAAAAAGAGAAGAAAAGAAAGAAAAATATAGATGAATAAATTATTTTCTTGTTCTTGCTAGTACGATATAAAGTAAAGTAGTGCTTAAAGAAAGAGGGAATATTTTTGGAGTGTGATCTTGTTTGTGAAATTGAAGTGGATTGAGGAATTTGCGCTTAAAGTTATTATGTGATGTGTTAAAGTGCTTGAGAGGATGATCCACTAATCCAAAATATATCTTAACATTCCCTTAGCCCACATTACAACCATGAAAAAGTCCTAATTGATTTTAGATCGAGCGAACTTACATTAGTAGAGATTTACATTAAGGGCAAGCCTATGGTACCAATTGCATGCATGTGACTTCTTTTGTGCGAGTGAGAGATTTTATTTGATATATATGAGTCCTTAAAATATATTTGAGCATTTGATTTGAATGTATGGTTTCAACTTACTCTCTTGTTCTTATTGTGAGGGCACACGGTCTCACCAGGGATAGGTAACGTTATTAGACTTATCTCTATGATGTTGGGTGTCCAAGCCATGAGTGCATTGTGAAATTGAGTTGGATTTTGAGGCTAGGATTGTTATAAGTATGTTGTCTTTGTTTGCATATTTTTGAAGTATGGCATAAGAAACGGGAAGTGTATGTGATTCCATATACTAAGATTTAATTGTTTCTATCAACCATGGTCATTGGTGTAGTGTGCCTCAATTGTGTAGAGACAAAGTGCTCAAGGATAGTGTGAATTGTTAGTTGACTCGAGGACGAGCAACGTTTAAGTGTGGGGTAGTGATGTTTGGCTATAATTTCATATTTTTAGTGCATTAATTACTTTGCATTTTGGGGCTTTAATGCTAAACTATATTATATTTGTACTTAATTGAGTTTATTTTATGTGTAGGTACGTTGAAGACGAAATTGGGAGCAAAGTAGAAATTTTGTGTGTATTTTATGCACTACAAGAATATCTCGTGATTATTTGATGATGGAAATAATTTTGATGTTATGATTGGCTCGTGGTTATTTGTCGTGACTATTTAATAATGGAGTGATGATTGATATTTGAAAAGCAAAGAAAGGAATGGAAAGTTAGGCAAAGAAATATTCAAATCAGAACGAAGAATGAAGCAGCGAAAAAATTGGAACGAAGCAGACAAAAGTCAGGCGTTGCAAGCTTTAAAGCTCGCTATGGGGCTGGCGTCGCGCAGTGGAAAGCTAGCTTCAGAGATCACGAGGCATGGTTTGTAGCGAGGTGGAGCACGCTATAGAGGTCGTGAGGCATGGTCTGTAACAAGGGGTTCTGGATTTTAAAAGCTTATTTTATTTTCTTTTTTGTTTTGGACTTGGTTATTTCATCTAGATCTTTTTCCTACACATATAAATAGTCATTAAACATCATGTTTAAGGGAGAGACCAACATTAAAGACCGACTTTGGTGATTTTGACCTAAGAAAACAAGAACAGACTAGGAGCAAGGCGCGAAATTCTTCTACTAGTTTTTCACTTCTTTCTTCCTATTTCCATTATTGGTTATGAATACTAGTATTGTAGTTTTGCATACTATTATGAATAGCTAATTTGTTATCTAGAGTTTTTATAGAACTTTTTGTAGGATAAATTCTTGTTATGTTTTTATATAATTGAGCCATTGGATTTCTCTACTTGTCGTTATTATTGTGGTTGTGTCACGACCCGAAATTTCCCACCGATGGGACCGTGATAGCACCTAGCATTTCACTTGCCAGGCAAGCCAACATTAGAGAATTATTAAACCAATTCCTTATTTCCATTCAGTAAATAATAATAATTAACTAAGATAAAATATAATAAGCGCGGAATATCATAAAACTGTATTAATTACTACCACCCGGATCTGGAGTCACAATTCACGAGCATTCTAGAATTTTCTACAAGTAATAGTCAGAAAGAAATACAACTGTTTGAATGAAAGAAACAGTAGAACAGAAAAGATAGACGGGGACTTCAAGGTCTGTGAACGTCGACAGATCTACCTTGAGTCTCCGGACAACGGACCGATAGTAAAATTTCGATCAACCCGACTCGGTATCACAATCTGCACAGAAAGTGCAGAGTGCAGTATCAGTACAACCGACCCCATGTACTGGTAAGTGTCAAGCCTAACCTCGACGAAGTAGTGACGAGGCTAAGGCAAGGCACCTACAAATCAAC
>AWOL01S0048797.1:533-19215 GCA_000715115.1 Nicotiana otophora | reverse complement strand
CTGTCTTACCCTTTATGGTGAGTTGTAGGTCGGCGAAGTTTGTACGCTTAAGATTAGCGTAACATTCATGAACCCACTCCTCATTGGCTTTGCATGGAGTAGGCATGAAGCACGACCAGCCGGAGGCGTGAAGACGACCATAGAATTCTGGGAGTAGCTCGGCCAATTTCTCCTCGGCGATCCCCTTTTTAAGCACTATCTTCTTTGTGATGAGGTTGTCATAATACCGGCGGTGACAATCCGCTGACATGAACCGTGACTGGTCAAATTGTTCATCCATAGCTTCCTCCTCAATTTCATGATCAAGCGAGGCATTTTCGTTCATGTTTGGGTCCATATTAGCTCAAAGCACCTTCAAAAAATCAAAAGAACATTAGTCGGGCAGTAGAATCATGTTAGGCAATTTAAAACAAAGCAAGTTGGCCAAAGAATCGAGTCGAACGGGCCCGGGAAGCTCTAGATGCAAAGCTACTAGAATTGGGAATTCTGCCCAGTTTTCGCACGTGCGGAACGACCATCGCAGGTGCGGCCCCGCTTCTGCCGGTTTTTATATGCTTTTGCGATTTTGCCCATCTCCCCAGTGTTCGCACCTGCGGAACAATCAACGCAGGTGCGAGGCCACATCTGCGGTACTTTTTGTTTTTTGCTTTTGCGGTGTTTATCAAAGGGTTGCAAAGACTAGAAGTTTTGACTCTTTTACTTCTCAAACAATATTTTTAGCACATAATTTATACTCAAGACTTCTAAATTATTGCGCTACATGAACCGACGGTTCTATTAAACCCGATTTTGTGGTACTTAGCTAGCAATTTTCTTTTGAAAATTTTGTCAAACACTTGACAAGCAGAGATGATGATATGCTTTTTTTAATTTAATTTGGTACTCAAATTTCCCAAAATAATGCTTCATCACTAGAAGAACACACAGAGACACTCTCAACCATTTTCCCTCACTCCTAAAACTAACAGTGATAATAAAAATAAAAAAATTGAAAACGTGACTATAGAATAGATGAGATGAAGAAGAAGAAAAAGAAAAAGAAAAAAAGAAGTAGAAGAGATGAGTAGATGAGAGACATGGTACCTGTGTAGTCTTGTGCGTGGGAATTTGAGTGTGAGAAGATGGTATGAGAGATGAGAGGAGTTTGAGTTTGGGAAAAAATGTTAGAATATACCTGATGAAATGAGGGTCTGTTTCATTAAACCAACCGGATACCCGCACCTGTGACTCCAGAAGCGCTTTTGCGAAGCCGCTTCTGCGAGTTTTTTATCGCGTCTGCGAATTGTTACGCATTTGCGCCTTGGTTTCCACTTCTGCGTGAGCACACCTGCGTGCTTATGTCCGCAGGTGCGGTTGCACCAGACTTCAGCTGGATAGATTTGGGCAGCCACTGTTTTAGCGTGTTCCAACACTTCAAACCCTTAATTCAACTCCAAAAAATCTGAAATTTTTCAGATTAGTCAAAAATAACATAATAAGCTATTCTAAAAAAGAAAATTTCAAAAATGACCGATAATTTTGAAAATGATGGGTTGCCTCCCACCAAGCGTTGTATTTAATGTTGTGGCACAACACGAATCAACTTTACCACTTTTCTCACCACTCGGACGATATGAATTGGGCACCTAACTTGGAATCAAGCTTGTGACCACGAGCGGTGGGGGGTGGTAAGTTGATGATCAAGACAAACTTTAATTTCTTCATTTTGCGTTTCTTGGCTTTCATTCGATGAATGTCATTTTGCCTTCTTGTTCCCTCAAATTGTAAGATGTATGGCCTTTGTCTTTCCTCCTCGCAGTCCCTCATTGACTCATGTAGTTCAATTCCCATATCACCATACAATTTCAATGTTGCAAAATGCTTGGAATATGACATCAAACCTCCAAATTGCAATTCTTCTCGGATTTTAACATACTCTAATTCCCCCGGAATAGAGTCAATTTCAACCATATTTTCAATTACACCGGTTGACTCTAATTTCATATTTTTCTTGGCATCACTAACAAGCATGGAATCAGTTTGTGAATGTTCAATTCTTGATTCCTCAAAATAAAGCTCACTTTCTTCCTCGATGTCGGACTCTTCTTGATCTCTTTCCACACTCTCAAGTTGGTGGACATAGTGAGCCTCAGCCAATATTTTTATTTGATTTTTCAAGGTGCGGATATCATCATCATTTTGAGTTAGTGCTTGTTTTAAGTCCTCAAGTGCCAAGCTTTGCTTCTCCTCATTTTGAAGAATGGCCTCCAACGTGAGCATCATCCTCTCATTTGAGCATTTGAGAGTTCTTCTTGGTTTTGATCAAGTGCCAAAGAAGGAGTTTTGGCTTCAACCTCTAAGTAAGGTTCTTGGCTATCATTCACTTCCGAGGCTTTTTGGACTTCTAAAGCTTCAAGCATTTCTCCCATTTGTAAGTTCAACCTTTCAAGCACTAAATCATTTTGGAGACTATTTTCCAAAAGCTCCTTCAAGGTATTTTGCTCTTTGTTTCCTCCTTCATGTAGGCATTCTAACATGAGCTTAAACTCTCCATTTTGACCATGCTCAATTTTGTTTACTTCCATATCCCTATAATTTTCATCACAAAAAGTAGAATCATCATAGCGGGGGCTTGGGGAAGGGAAGGACGAATAAGCACAATTATCCCAATGACCATTTTGACGACCACACTTGTCACAAATACTCCACTCATGGGTTTAAGATTGTGCGCACAATCCGTCCCCTGGGAGAATTTAAACAATTTTTCCATGAGTGTGGTCCTCCACAATAAGGACAAGGTCATCAAAGTATGAACAACTACCATCCGACCACTTTTCATTATATGATGCCATTTTTCAAAAACTAAGAAAATAAACAAGAAACAAATAAGAAGATAAACAAAGATAAGAAAATAATTACACAAATATTCACAAGTTTGGACCAAAGCACTTACGCTTACTTCTCAAACAACCTAAATACGTCAAATTGTTCTCTAGCAACGACGCCAATTTTGATAAAGTCCAAATCCACTACTAAAAAGTAAATGGACATGGTCGCATGCAATATAATTTATCCAATTATGAGTCGAGGTCGAATCCCACAGAGAACAATATTTAGGCAATTAGGAATGTAAGAGAATTATCACTCATTATGCAATGCCAAACACTTAGAATGATTGTTGAGAAAATATTATAGCTAAATGCAAAAATGTAAACTAACCTAGAAAGCAAGTAAAATGATCAATGTCTACAAGCATGGATGCATCGAGATTTACACTCAAGTAACGATCCAATGTATTTCATGATTATATAAATAAGAGCGAGTTTATTTTAATTAGCCTCGTGTAATAATTCTATATTAGCTTCTTCCGAAGACTAACAAGACTTTCTAATTGAATTATTCCTAAAACAATTTAGAGATTAATCACACCCGAATATGGCTACAAGTAGTTCAATCCTATCTCTAGGTAGATTCTATAAAATGAGGGTTAAAGCCTCAAGTTCTTGTTAATTAGTTTTTCCCAACCCTAATTTATCTTTTCCAAAATCAATTTAAAGTTAATGGGCGAATCCTACGGTTAGCTAATCCCTTTGGAAACATTAAAGAGCAAGAATAATTAAAGAAATAATAACTCACTTCATAATAAATAAAAATTATTCAATACATAAGCACAATAAGATATTTAATCCACACTTTAAATATGAATATTTCCATAACCTAGATTCAAGTGTTGTGAGTTCCAGTCATCCCAAGAGCAAGGTAGGGGAGTTGTTGGAGGGAGGGAGCCGAGGGTCTATCGGAAACAAAATCTCTACCCCAGGGTAGAGGTAAGGTCTGCGTACACATTACCCTCTCTAGACCCCACTAGTGGGATTATACTAGGTTGTTGTTATTGTTGTTGTACATTCAAGTGTTGGAAAAACTACTACACACTTAAATATTCAATACAAAGCAAGGAAATGAAGAAATGAGTAAGCAATTCTCAACCAAAAGATTCAAATCTTCAAGATCCAAGTGTATGTGCAAGAACCCTAGTTATAATACTTGTCTTCTCTAGTCTAGGAACTGAAAATAAGCCAAACATCTGTTTCCAATAAGGTAGGTTGTGTATTTGTGGGTTTCGAATCGAGAGGATGTGAATTTCCAAGTCTACCCAAGTTTGCAGCCCGTTGGCCGCACCTGCAGAAGTATCCACGTAGATGCGGCTTCGCAGGTGCGGATAGCTTATCGCAGAAGCAAACATTGAAGGGAAACTCTGACTCCGCAGAAGCGGGCTTGCATGCGCAGATGCGCAATCGCAGATGCGTATTTTATGTGCAGATGCGCTACCGCAGAAGCGGTTCTTCTTTCGAAGATGTGGTCCCAGGGAAGGAAGCTTAATTTCGCAGATGTGGCCTTCCACCTCGCAGATGCCAGGTCGCATATGCAGACAGTGTTCCGCAGATGCGGAATCACTGAAGGATTTTGCACTTTAGTACTCTTTTATTGCTCAATTCCACTTCAATTAATTCAACTCTCTTCATGGCATCATTTACCTAAAATTCTAGCAATACACACCATACACAACCTCATATTATAATTAAAGGACACAAAATATAAAGAAAAGAGACTAAAATAAGTGGTAAAATCACTGCTCATCATCGGTCCACCGGATCTAGACCGCCTAAAACTTTGCTGGCCCATAAAAAATAACCTAAGGAACAATAGTCATCGCCTAGCCACAACCGTTACTCATTTTTTGGCGTTTTAGGGCCATAAAATTGGAATTCTGGCTGATTCCTAGATTTTTGTGTGCTATATATCCCACGCCTCCTGCATGGTCCCGGGCCACCAGATTCGACCTAGGGAACAAAAGTCACCGCCTCTCCATGATCGTTACTTGTTTTTTGGTGTTTTAGGGCCATAAAACTGAAAATTCGACCGATTACCATATTTTCGTGTGCTATAGCCCACGCCTACTACATGGGCCAAGGCCACCGGGCCCACACTGCCTAAAATTTAGCCGGCCCATTAAAAATAATCTAAGGAATAATAGTCACCGCCTCGCCATGAATGTTACTCCTTTTTTGGCGTTTTAGGGCCAAACAATTGGAATTCCACCCGATTTCATGATTTTTGTGCGCTACATGGGCCCGGTTTATCGGACCCGGACCTCCTAAAATTCTCCTGGCCCATAAATATTGACCTAAGGAATAATAGACACTACCTCTCCATGACTGTTACTCACTTATTTTGCGTTTTAGGGCCATAAAACTAGAATTCTGCCCGATTTCTAGATTTACGCGTGCTAAAACCCACGCCGCCTACATATGCCCGGGCTACCGGACCGTCTAAAATTTTGTTGGCCCAACAAATACGACCTAAGGAATAATTTTCACCGCCTCGCCTAGACCGTTACTCGGGTTTTGACATTTTAGGGACATAAAACTGGAATTTTATCCAATTCCTAGATTTTTGTGTGCTATAGCCAATGCTTCCTGCATGAGCCCGGTCTACTGGATCCGTACCGCCTAAAATTTTGAAGGCCCATCAAAAATGACCTAAGAACAATAGTCACTGCCTCTCCATGACCGTTACTCATTTTTTGGCATTTTAGGGCCATAAAACTAGAACTCCGCCCAGTTCTCAGATTTTTGCGTGTTATAGCACACGCCTCCTGCATGGACTGGGGCCACCGGACTCGGACCACCTAAACTTTTGTTGGCCCATAGAAAACGATCTAAGGAGCAATAGTCACCGCCTCGCCATGACCGTTACTCATATTTTGGTATTTTAAGGCCATAAAACTGGAATTCCACCTGATTTCATTTTCGTGTGGTATAGCCCACATCTCCTACATGGGCTCGGGCCACCGAACCCGGATAGCCTAAAAAATTTCCAACCCATAAAAAATGACCTAAGGAACAATAGTCATTGCCTTACCATGTCTGTTACTCCTTTTTGGCGTTTCAAGGCTGGTAAAACTAGAAATCCATCTAGTTCCCACATTTTCGTGTGTTATAGCTCATGCCTCCTACATGGGCCCGAGCCACCGGAATCGGACCACATAAAATTTTTCTGGTCCATCGAAAATGATATAAGGAACAATAGTCACTGGCTCACCATGACTGTTACTCATGTTTTGGTATTTTAGGGCCATAAAACTGCAATTCTGCCCGATTCCCAGATTTTTGTATGCTATAGACCACACCTCCTATATGGGCCTCCATACCCGGAGCGCTTAAAATTTTAGCGGCCAATGAAAAATGACCTAAGCAACAACAGTCACCAACTCGCCATGACTGTTACTCGTCTTTTAGCATTTGATGGCCATAAAACTTGAATTCTGCCCAATTTTCATATATTCGTATGCTATAGCCCACGCCTCCTGCATGGGCCCATGTCACCGGGCCCCGACCATCTAAAATTTTCCATCCCATAAAAATGACCTAAGCAACAATAGTCCTCGCCTTTCCATGACCGTTACTCATTTTGTTGCATTTTAAAGCCATAAAACTAGAATTTTGCTCGATTCCTAGATTTTCTTGTACAATATCCCACGCCTCCTACATGGGCATGGGCATAGGCCACCGGACCCGGACCGCCCAAAATTTTGCCAGCCCATAAAAGACGACCTAATGAACAATAGTCACTGCCTCGACATGACCGTTATTAGTGTTTTGGCATTTTAGAACCATGAAACTGGCATTCCTTCCGATTTTCAGATTGTTGTGTAATATAGCCAACGCCTCTTGTATGGGCCCGGGCCATCGGACTTGGACTGCCTAAATTTTCCTGGCGCATCAAAAATGACCTACGAAACAGGAAAATAATCACCTTCTCGCCATGACGATTACTCGTTTTTAGCATTTAGAATTTCGCCTGATTCATAAATTTTCGTGTGCTATCCCACGCCTCCTGCAGGGGCCCGGGCAACAGGACCCCGCCCGCCTAAAATTGGAATTCCGCCCGATTTTTGCATTATATAGCCCACTCCTCCGGCATGGGCCTGGGCCACGGACCCGTACCGCCTAAAATATTGCCGGTCTATAAAATATAATCTAAGGAACAATAGCCACCACCTCGCCATGACCGTTACTCATATTTTACGTTTTAGGGCCATAGAACTAGAATTTTGTCCAATTCCCAAATTTTTATGTGCTATAGTCAACGCCTCTTGGATGGGCCCCGGCCACCGGAATCGAATCACCTAAAATTTTGTATACCCATCAAAAATAATCTAAGGAATAATAGTCACTGCCTCTCCATGACCGTTACTCATTTTATGGCGTTTTAGGGCCATAAAATTAGAATTTCGTCTGATTCTTAGATTTTCGTGTGCTATATCTCATGCCTCTTGCATGAGCTTGGGTCACTGGACCTGGACCGCCTAAAAATTTTTCCTGTACATAAAAATAACCGAAGGAACAATAGCCACCGCCTTGCCATGAACGTTACTCAATTTTTGGCATTTTAAGGCCAGAAAACTAGAATTCCGCCCGATTCCCAGATTTGCATACGCTATAGCCCACACCTCCTCCATGGGCCCAGGCCACCGTATCCGGACCACCTACAATTTTGACGGCCCATAAGAAATGACCTAAATAACAATAGTCGTCGCCTCAATATGAACGTTACTAGTGTTTTGGCGTATTAGAGCGATAGAACTAGAATTTTGTCCGATTCCTAGATTTTTGTGTATTATAGCCCATGCCTCCTGCATGCGCCCGGTCCACCAGACCCGGACCACCTAAAATTTATCTGGCCTATCAAAAACTATATAAGGAACAATAGTCACCGCTTCTCCATAACCGTTACTAGTTTTTTCGTGTTTTAGGGCCATAAAACTAGAATTTTGCCCGATTCCCAGATTTTCGTCTGCATAGCCCACACCTCCTACATGGGCCAGGCCACTGAACCCGCACCGCCTAAAATATTTCCTGCCCATTAAAAATGACCTAAAAAATAATATTCACTGCCTCACCATGACCTTTACTCGTTTTTATCGTTTTAGGGCCATAAAATTGGAATTCTGCCCGATTCCCTGATTTTCATGTGCTAGTGCCCACGCCTCTTGCATGGGCCCTAGAAACCGGACCCGAACATCATAAAAGTTTTCCTAACCAACACCAATGACCTAAGGAACAATAGTCATTTCTTTTCCCTATCCGTTACTCATTTTCTGGCGTTTCAGGGCCATAAAACTGGAATTCTGCCTGATTTTCAGATTTTCGTGTGCTATAACCTATGCCTTCTGCATGGGCCCGGACCACCGGACCTGAACCGCCTAAAATTTTGTTTGTCCATAGAAAATGACCTAAGGAACAATAGCCACCGCCCTACCATGACCATTACTCATATTTTGGCATTTTAGGGCCATTAATATAGAATTCCACCCGATTCCCAATTTTCATATGCTATAGCCCACGCCACCTGTATGGCCCCGGGCCACGGATCCGGACCGCCTAAAATTTTTCCGGCCCATCGAAAATGACCTTAGGAAAAATATTCACCACCTCGCCATAACCTTTACTCATTTTTTAGTGTTTTATGGCCATAAAATTAGAATTCCGCAGGATTCCCAAATTTTCGTATGCTATAGCTTACGCCTTGATGGTAGGGTATAATTGTGTGTTTTAGTTGCTTGTCGCACTCTAATTTAATTCTCTTTTATTTAGTTTGAGCCTTAATCGCTAGTGTATTGCACTAATTATATGTTTAATGCCTTGTAGGACTGATTCCGAGCTATGCATGTGTTATGGGATGAATTCACGCTATTTTGAAGATTTGAAGTCTGAGTAAAAGCCCCAGGATTAAGTTGGAATCGAGTTCGGGGATTAATGGACACTAGTGTATTCAAAAAGAGAAACGACGAAAAAACCCGGACGTTACCAGGTGCGCGACCGCGAACTAAGCACGCATGGGAGGCAGAACACTACGCAAAGTGCGCGGCCTAATGCGCGAGCACCATCCCAGGTGTGCGGCCGTGCACGTCCTGTCCGGGAAAAGTCCTACTTCGTGAAGGAGAAGGTGTGTTTGTTTCGGCCCGACCCTACTTGGTATATATATACATAGAAAAATGATATTTTGTGGACTTTGGACATACTTTAGATCTAAGTAGGCTAAGGAGAAGTGGGAGAAGAAAGAGCACGAGGGTTTCATCCTTCAATCCTCACTCAAGACAAGAGTTTGGATTGTTTTATGTTTTCCTTGAACTTAACTTTATTTATGATGAATTTCTCCATATCTATGGAGTTATTCTTCATTAGGGATTGATGGATTTGGTGTTTTGAGAATTGTTTGTGGATATTAAATATAGTTTTTATGTATTGAATCGTTTTAGGTGTTTTAATTGTTGCATATATATTCACATGTTTATGTAATCGAAAGAGGCGTAACTTGTGATATTTTTGCATTATCTTGTTTGTTGAATTCATTGATTCTTCTTAGTAATCGAAAGAGGATAGTTGAATTATTGTTTACCTAGTTAGAAGAATAATTGAAAGAGGTTCTCTTACAAACCAATCCACTACGAATTCTTGCATATCTTCACTGAGCTTAACTTAGTTTAGATTGTGAGGTTGAGACTTAATCGAGAGAGGAGTTTCTACTGAACATTAGAACTAATAATAGAGTGAATTCGGGAGACTAACATGAACCTTAGAAGTGAATTAACTAGAGTTAAATCCCAGAAAAGTATTTTGCACCTATCCAATCAACCCGTATTTTCTCCCATTGATATCTTCTTTGCTTACTCTTGTTGCGATTGTCATTTGCCAACAGTTTAGACTCTTAGTTAATTTTAGTTTTAATCACATAAATCTCAATTGTTGATTATCTTGGATAAAAATCAAGCTATAAACTATGAAAATACTGTTTAACTACTATCCTTGTGGATACGGTATTATATTATACTATATTCGACTAACGAGCATATTTAAGTGTGTATTTTGTGCTCGTATATTTTGGCGTCATTGCCGGGGATTGGAAATTAATAGTACTTGAAATAGTTTGTGGTGCTAATTTAGGAATTTTTCTTTTTTATTTTATTTTTACTCTCCTTTTATGTTTGGTGTTCTATGATTGTGCGCATGCTACATTTTAGATTGGTGCATAACTCGATCCTCTGGGAAGGAAATGCTCCCATACGAACCAGAAATCGGGAAACAACTGCGACCATCAACCAAAGATATTATGGCGGAAGATGATGATAATGTTGATTTGGCTGCAAGAGAGACAACCCATCAAAGAGAAAAAGTTGCACGAGATGCTGAGGAGAGAACTCTTCAAATTGCACAACTTGTCTTTGAGGAGGAGAGGGCTCGGAGAATGGCTCAGAATCAACCTTTGGCTGCAAACTAATTCGGAAACATAAGTCCCGATGCTAGGAGACCACTTGGCGATTATGCTAGACCAGTCTACAACCAAGGCTTATCAAGTGTGAGACCACATCCAGTTGTAGCTAATAAGTTTGAGCTAAAGCAAGGGTTACTACAAACTCTTTAATACAACTGCGTTTTCAGAGGAAAGATGAACGAAGATCGAAACTATTATCTGATAGACTTCGAGGAGATTATGAACACCTTTCAATACAATGGTGTGTCACAAGATGCAGTTACTTAAGGGCATTCCCCTTCACACTCAAAGATGATGCAAAGCACTGGCTTCGAAGCTTGCCTAATGAGTCGATTAGAACATGGGATGAGATGACCAGAAAATTTCTTGACAAATATTTCTCATTAGCTAAGATGGGAAAGTTTAGAAGAGAAATACATAACTTCTGACAGAACGAGACTGAAACTGTGTTTGAAGCTTGGGAGAGGTTTAAGGAGATAGTGAGAAAGTGTCAACAAAGCAGAATTGACTCTAGATGAAACTCCAGGATTTTTGGGATGGGTTAACACCAGCCTCACGTAGAAATTGAGCAATGCAGTTGGAGGCCCGTTGATGAAAAAGACTCCAAAGGAGATAGACACAATTCTGAATGAGTTATCTGAAGACGCAAATCATTGGCCCTCTGAAATGTTTTAATGAAGAAGATTAACTGGTGTTCACCAAGTTGACTCTAACACATCTGTACAGGTACAACTTGATACAACTGCCAAGGAAATAATAAAGCTGACCTTAGCCTCGATACACAGTGAGCCCCATGCAGTGTGTGATATATGTGGAAGAGGGCACCCTACTCATTAGTGTTAAGCCTTAATCGAGGAATTTAATATTGATGGGAATTATAACTTCAATGCAACGGTTCAGAAGCACCATGGATTTTCATGGAGTTCACCTGGGGGTACTGCAAATGCATGGCAACAAAATAATTCCAGATTTCAAGGACAAGTAGCTCCTGGTTTTGTGAATCAGTCGAGGCTGCAATTCTAGCCTCAACATTCCACTCAGCATGGGCTAGAAGATCTAATGAAATCCTTCATTGTCAAGACAAATGAGAGATTAGATGCTCATTGTTCAGCTATCAAAAAATTTGGCATTGTATTGTCTGAGAGAATCAAGTGGGACAAATTGTAATTGTATTGTCTGAGAGAATCCCAGGTACTCTACCAGCTGATACTGAAAGGAACCCCAAAGAAACAGTGAATGTTGTGACCTTGAGAAGCGGGCAGTGTGCTAAAAGATCCCACTCCAAAATTAGGTGGTACCTAAAAAAGAAAGTGATGAGAAGATGAAAATTGAAGGTGATAAGAGGATGAAAGGTAAGAAGGGATCTGACAAAAAGAAGAAACATGACACTTTGAGAAAGGAAGATCGGAATGAGAGCGAGCACATGCCTTATCTACCCTTTCCCCAAAAGTTATATAAAGAAAAGCTGGACAAGCAATTTGAGAAATTTCTAGGGATGCTGAGGTAGGTTAATGTAAACTTGCCATTCACAGAAGTGCTCTCACAAATGCCAGCTTATGCCACTTGAAGGAGATCCTTACAAAGAAGAGGAATATAGAAGAGACCTCAGTGGTCAAGCTCACAGAGCATTGCAGCGCAATCTTGCAAAACAAACTCCGACAAAATTATGGAGATCCAGGGAGTTTTACTATACCTTGCTCGGTAGACACTCTTAACTTTGATAAATCTTTATGTGATTCAGGTGCCTCAATTAATTTAATGCCTTTGTTTATTTACAGGAAATTAGAGAATGAGCTTGGAGAGATAAGGTCTGCGCCAATATCTTTGCAGCTGGTAGACCAAACAACTATAATACTCGAGGAAATAGTGGAAGATGTCTTAGTTCGGGTAGATAAATTTGTATTTCTTGTAGATTTCATAGTGGTGAAGATGGAGGAGAATAAATAGGTCCCCCTCATTTGAAGACCATTCTTAGCGACAGGCAGAGCAATATTAGACATATATGATAGAAATCTCATGCTTAGAGTTGGGGAGGAGACAATGACTTTCGAGATAAATGTGGGGATAGGGGTGAGAAAGGAGAAGCCAGCTGCAAGTGTAGAGTGGAGAGTGAAAAGTTCTAAAGAGAAGGTTGAGATGAGTGAAAAAGACAAGTATGGGGTGTACCCCAAGAAGGCTAAAAAGAAGTTGTCCGTGTGGATGTGTGCACTAGTTCGGGCACGAAGAATGAAGCCCGACTTTGACTCATACCCCGACTAGAGATTCAGGGAAGTTTACTCTACTTTATGCTTTTTAATTGTATGTCATGGAGACATGCCACAACTTAAAGTGTGGGGTGGGAGATATATTTGTATGTATGTTGTATGTATATTAAGTCTAGTTTCTTTTGGTTAGTTGTAGTAGTTTGATAGAAAAAATTTGAAAAACCATAAAAAATTTAAAATTTTCGATTTTTCCCGACGATGGATATCATTCGACGGGTTTCTTGAGGGATTAAAGTCGAAATAAAAAGACAAAAAGATTTTTTCTTGTTAGGTAGTGTATTAATTCCCCTTTGGTTTTTCTTTGTACCGCGGTTCTTTTCCAAGGGTTTTGTTTGAACCGGGTGTAGTTAGTTTTTATTTTTGGTTAGGAATAGGAAGCCTTGTGTTGAGAGATAAACTGAAGACAATGGCTCTTAACTGTATTATACCTTGAGAATAGTGAGTGCTTTAGTTGTTACACTTAGGCTCAATTTTTTACTCTTGTATAAGTACCTTAAAGTGTATGGCATTAACCTTGCTTAACTGTATTGACTAGTGTGTCTTGAGAATCCAATCTTTAGTGAGTTATGTGCCATGTATATGTGAGTTTTCGTGTATTCTGTGCATTGCATTTGATATCTAGAACTTACCCCGTATGTTTGCAAAGCGAAATAGTAGTTTTATTCAGTCTTGGAAGTAATATAGACATTTCTTTGTTGAGCCAATTATATGCATTATCCACCAAATTGTTATGTATCGTAGTTAACCCCGTTAAGCATGAAATCATATTTCTTTGGTAACCACATTACAGGCTTTACCCATTTGTTTGAATTAACCATCAATTTGAGCCATTTACCTCTCGTGAGCACTTGAAATTGTATGAACATTGTAAAAGTTGAAGTGTGGGGTAATTGGGTTGGTTTTTGAGTGGAGATAATGAAAGAAGGAGAAAGGTGCACTGTTTTGAAAAGGTAATAGCCACTTACATTGAAAAAGAAGAAAAAAATATACATAGTGTATTGTTGTGAAAATTATCCATTGATAAGTGGTAACTCTTGATGTATTTGTGCTTAAAGAAGTTGGGAGTTAATGTAAATTGATGTGAAGGTGGAGTATTGGTTTGACATAAGTGTGAGATTTTAACAATGAGATGTATGTATTAAAGTGCTTAGAGAGGTGTAGTCACTCTTATATCTAAATGTATCCTACCCGTCCCGCAACTTATATTACAACCAATTAAAGTCCTATTTGATCCTTGACTGAATGAGCTCAATTAGTGAAGTAGTACACTACGGGCAAGCCTATGGTTCATCTTTTGTGGCATATGAATGTTGTTTCTGATAGTGAGCGAATACTTTCTATTTGAAGTTCCTAATTGTGCTTAAATTTGATTGCTTGTGGAACTACTCTCTTTTGCTGTGAGGGCCCGTGATTCATGAAGGAAAGGTAATGTTATTGAATTCTGTGTTAGAGTAAGTGAGTGTGGTGTGGAAAAATTTATGGTGCTTTCGAGACAAATCTTGAGGCGATGATGTTACGTAAGAGTGCTTAGTCTATTTTAAATATTCTTGGTATGATGAGTTATGAGAATTGTTTAAAAAGGTCGTGTCATTATAAAGTGTAGTTTAATTGTTCGAGGACGAGCAATGGTTTAAGTGGGGGATGTTGACGGTAGGCTATAATTATGTGTTTTAGTTGCTTGTCACACTCTAATTTAATGCACTTTAATTGTGTTTGAACATTAATCGCTAGTGTTTTTCACTACTTATATGTTTAATGTCTTGTAGAAGTGATTCCAAGATATATAGATGTTATGGGATGAATTCACGCTATTTTGGAGCTTTGAAGACTGAGTAAAAGCCAAAGGATTAAGTTGGAATTGAGTTCGGGGATCAACGGACACTAGTGCATTCAAATAGAGAAACGAAGAATAGAGTCGGACGTCACCCATGTACGCGACCGCGCACTGGGCGCGCATGGGAGGCAGAACACTACGCAAAGTGAGCAGCCTAATGCGGGAGCACCATCCCAGGTGTGCGGTCGCGCGCGTCCTATCCGGGAAAAGTCCTACTTCATGAAGGAGAAGGTGTACTTGTTTGGGTCCGACCCTACTTGGTATATATACATAGAAAAACAGTATTTTGAGGACTTTGGACATACTTTAGACCTAAGAAGTGAGACTCACTTGAACCTTAGAAGTGAATTAACTAGATTTAAATCTCATACAAGTATCTTGCACCTATCCAATCAACCCCTATTTTCTCCTATTGATATCTTCTTTACTTACTCTTGTTGCGATTGTCATTAGCCATAGTTTAGACTCTTAGTTAATTTTAGTTTTAATCACATAAATATCAATTGTTGATCATCTTGGATAGAAATCAAGCTATAAACTACAAAAATACTTTTTAACTCCAATTCTTGTGGATACGATATTATATTATACTATATTCGACTAGCGAACATATTTAAGTGTCTGTTTTGTGCTCGTCACTCCTCCTGCATGGGCCCAGGTCACCCGATCCGGCCCGCCTAAAATTCTACCGACCCATAAAAAATGACCTAAGGAACAATAATCATCGCCTTGCCATGACCGTTACTCGTGTTTTGGCGTTTTAGGGCCATAAAACTAGAATTTCGTCTCATTTTCGCGTGCTATAGCCCATACCTCTAGCATGGGCCAGGGCCACAGACCCGTACCTCTTAAAATATTGCCAACCCATCAAAAATTACCTACGCAATAATAGTCACCGCCTCATCATGACCGTTACTTATTTTTTGGTGGTTTAGGGCCATATAACTAGAATTTTGTCCAATTCCCATATTTTCTTATGTTATAGCCCATACCTCCTGCATGGGCCCGGGCCACTGGACCTGGACCACCTAAAAGTTTGTCGGCATACCAAAAACGACCGAAGGAATAACAGTCACCGCCTTGACATGACCGTTACTAGTTTTGGCGTTAAGAGCTCCATACTTTTCGCGAACAATGGAGCCTAATAGCGAGAGAGGCAAGAGGTTTGTATGTCTATTTCAACTTGCTCGCCAGCCATGAAATTGGAATTCCGCCCGATTTCAATATTTTCGTGAGCTATAATCCATGCCTCATGCATGGGCCCGGGCCACCGGACCCGATCTGCCTAAACTTTTGTCAACCATAATAAACGATCTAAGAAATAATAGTTACTGCCTCGCCATGACCGTTAATCATTTTTTGGTGTTTTTGGACCATAGATCTGTAATTCCGCCTGATTCTAAAATTTTCGTTTGTTATAGCTCACACCTCCTACATGGGTTCGAAAATTTGCCGGTCCATCAAAAACGGCCTAAATAACAATAGTCACCATCTTTCCAGATTTTCGTGTGCTATAGTACATGCCTCCTGCATGGGCCTGGGTCACCGGACACGGACCGCCTAACATTTTTCTTACCCATCAAAAAAGACCAAAAGAACAATAGTCACCGCCTCGCCATGACCGTTACTCATATTTTTCTGTTTTAGGGTCATAAAATTGAAATTCCATTTGATTCCTAGATTTTCGTGTGATATGGCCCATACCTCCTACATGGGCCCGGGTCACCGGATCTGGACCGCTTAAAATTTTACTGGCCCATACAAAATGACCTAAGGAATAATATTCACCGCCTCGCTATGACCCTTACTTGTTTTTGGCGTTCTAGGGCCATAAAATTGGAATTCTGCATGATTCTCAAGTTTTCGTATGTTATAGCCTACGCCTTCTGCATGGGCCCAGGCCATCAGATCCAGACCGCCTAAATTTTGTCGGCCCATCAAAAATGACCTATGGAACAATAGTCACCGCCTCGCGATGACCGTTTCTCATTTTTTGGCATTTTAGGGCCATAAAACTTGAATTTCGTCATATTCCCATATTTTCGTGTGCTATGGGTCCGGGTCACCGAATCTGGACCACCTAAAAGTTTTTCGACTCATCAAAAATTACCAAAGGAATAATAGTTACTGCCTCGCCATGACCGTTACTCATTTTTGGTGTTTTAAGGCCATAAACTAGAATTCTGCCCAATTCCTAGATTTTCGTGTGCTATAGCCCATGCCTCCTGCATGGGCGGGGGACACCGGATCCGGACCGCCTAAAATTTTGCTGGTCCATAGAAAACGACCTAAGGAACTATAGTCATCGCTTTGACATGACCGTTCCTTATTGTTTTGGCGTTTTAGGGTCATAAAACTGAAATTTCGCCCGATTCCCAAATTTTTACGATAACACACAAAAATCTGAAAAACGGGCGAAATTTCAGTTTTATGACCCTAAAATGCCAAAAAACGAGGAACGGTCATGAAGAAGCGATGGCTATAGTTCCTTAGGTCGTTTTTTATGGGCCGACAAAAGTTTAGGCGATTCAGGTAAGGTCGCCCGTACGCACGCAGATGGCGTGGGCTATAGCATACGAAAATTTGGGAATCGGCTGAATTCTAGTTTATGGACCTAAAACGCTAAAAACGAGGAACGGTCATGGCGAAACGATGATTATTGTTCCTTATATCATTTTTTATGCGCCGGAAAAATTTTAGGCTATTCGGGTCCGTCGCCTAATTGCATGGAGATGGCATGAGATATAGCACACGAAAATTTAAGAATCGGGTGGAATTCTAATTTTATTTTATATATTTTCTGATTGTCATTTTCTTTAACGTTCATTCTTATTCTTTGAATGGTCAAATAGTGCTTGTTTACTTTCAATCTTTGTTTTTTCCGTGGGGAATTGGTCTAGCTCTTCCATTCAGAAAGACAATTTTTTAGTAAAACCAAACAGGCTTGACAGTTATAATTCTGTTTTCAAGAAAATTTGTGGGGGGCGGAGGTGGGAGGTTTGGTCAAGTGCTTTTGAAACTAGATAAGGAAAGTGGTACAACTCCAATGCAAGCAAGTGTTGTCCATTATTGCATGAATGCTTCTGTTAGAGTTACATGTCCTCCATGCACAAAGATCTTTTGTATTCTTTCTGTTTCGTTTTGCTGAGGGGTGTTACTGGGGAGAGTTACGGGGTTGTGCAAAGAGGATGCAAGGGCGAGTTCATCTGAACTATTACTTTTGGCTAGTGGCGAAACTAGAAAATACTTCAAGGGTGTTCAAACTTGAACAAAAAAAATAAAAGTTGTGGAGAGTGAAGCTCGAACTCGCACCCATGAGGCCCTCTTGACCACCCTTTGCCACGAGCTATGACTCTTCATTGTTGCAAGGGTGTTCAATATATATTAAATGCATGTAAATCCAAAATTTTACCTATATACACAGTGTTAATTTTCCGACATTTTCCGACGAAGGGTAGTCAGTTGACTCGAACGATGTATATAATACGTAACAAAAAAAGGAAGCGCGTATATTATTTTGAACTCATTGAGTATAGATTCTTAATTCGCTTCGGAAGTGGTTGGAGATTCTTGTTTCCATGAAGTGTTCGGAGTATTTTATTACGACAAATTTGATGTTCTGTTCACTTCACTCCATCGAGAAAGCATCTCATGTATAATACAATGGGCTTTCTCAGCCAAAACTGTCTAAACAAATCATATGAAAGGGTAGTTCTTCCTTACCTTATGTTGGAATTAGGTGGAAACAAGAAGATAGGTGCCAAATGAGTATTGTTAATTATTAAAACACTCTTTGAAAAGCTATTTGGTCCTCCTTTCGAAATTGTATCCATCCATTCAAATATATTCAGAAAGTACACAATTCAACCGTTACAAACATTGACTCTTTTGATCAATTGGATATTCGGAGACAAATAAGTAGTTTTTAGGAAAAATATAATTTATGGGAATATCTCGGTGGTTAGAAGGATTTTATTCGAATTATAATGTCGAAAGTCCTAATCTACAACTTCTAACATATAAGGGTGTACATGGACCGAGTTTGTTCGGTTTTTATCAAAATCAAACCAAACTAATTATATCGGTTTGGACTGGTTTGGTTTTGTCGGGTTTTTCGTTACTTAAATATTATTTTAATCTTATTTTGTTAATTATTTTATAAGTATGTATATGTTTAGTAAAAATTTAAAAAATTGACAAACATATTATCTATTAAAATATTCTTATGGGAGAATTTTCTAAGTAACACATAATAGTTATTTTTTTAATC
>AWOL01S0048796.1:0-15412 GCA_000715115.1 Nicotiana otophora | reverse complement strand
CCCCCCCCCCCCCCCTCTTTATTTTCTCATTGTTTTTTTTTCCTTTCACAAGTTTATACATATAAGAGGCATACACATTACACTCTCCAAACCCTACGGTGTGGGGATATTACTGGATATGTTGTTGTTGTTGTTGTAAGTTTATACGTATAAGAGGCGGCTTGTTTTTTCACACTTCATAAAATATTTATTTAAAACAAAATATGTTCTATATAATTAGTCACTCATATCTATTGGTAAAACTCAATCGTTAAAATTTTATTAATACCAAAATATATTAGACATGAAAATCTCAATATTATGTATAAAAAGTTAATCAATTTTATTTTGGCGATTTATAAGCATGTTCTGATTGGCCAAAAAATAAAAAATCAAAAGTAAAAATATTTTCTTTAGTAATTTGTAAGTTGAAGATTTTATTTCAACATTTGCATTTACTTTTTCACCTTTTATTTTTTAATTTTATTTACCAGGAAATAAAGAATAGCAATTAGGAAACCCATTCTACAAACACAAAATAAGAAAACAGTAAACTAGACACCTATCAATTAGGAACTCATTCTTCAAAAACGAAACAAGACACCCTAGACAAACTGGACACCCTCTCCCTAAATATGCTAACAAAATAAGAGAAATATCAAACTAGACAAGCTCTATCTCAGTATTAGCTTAACCATGAAACACCTAAAATTGTTGCTTTAGCCCCCAAATTTGGGGGGCCCATTTTCTAGAAATAATAGGCTTATATTTTCTTAATTGTTTTTTGAAAAATACTGAGTACTATTGAGAAGAAAACTAGATTTTTCATATATACAAAGAAAGCCAACTGTTCAGTGAATAAGTGACTTTTTGACTTAAAAATAGGAAAATATGAATAACTCTATAAATCACTACATACTAATGAGGAATAAATTTAATAAGGAAATTATACTCCACTTTACTTTTTTAGTAGGAAACATGTTAAAACTTTATACTCTCTTTCTTGGTTTATGCAAGAGCCATAATATATTTCATCAATTTACATACTTTGTCTTATATTCTTTCTTACTTTCTCTAAGATTTCAATTGTTGGTTGTTCAAAATTTTCGATAATTCTATTGCTTCTTTAACAACATAGTTAAAATCTACTTTCGATACAATATATTGTATCTCATTTTCTGTTCGTTCTCACATTTAAAACTTACGGGAAGTATTTGAAGCAGCAATATAAAATTTAGAATTAAGTCTTCAAACTTCTTGAATCGGGTTCTTATATTATAACATTCTAGTATCTTTTTATATTTGTTATTTTTGTTATTTTATTTCATGGTTATTTAAAGAGAGGAGTTTAAAATTTAATACAACCCCAAAAAGGAGCTCTTGATAAAATTTTAGCAAACAATAGAAAAACTAAATTAGAAAATATAGGGGAGTATTTTTCAAGATGAACAAGTCACTAACCTATTAGAGCTAGATGATATTAAAATCTAAGAAGAAGAAGATTAAATGGATTATATATATATATATATATATATCAACTGAAAAAGATTATTAAAAGAAATTGATTATAGAAAATAATTAATAATTTTGCATATCAAAAAGTTAAAAAATAGATTCTAAATAAAATATCTATTAAAAATTATTATTTAAGGGCCTCTAAATACTTTGGCTTTAAGCCCCGGGTATTTTTGAGCCGCCTCTATATATTTTATCAAAAAGAACCTAAAAGTAAAATTAAAGATGAGGTAACATTAGTTGTCCTTCACTGATTTGACATATCTATATTACATAATGCTATTAATTGTACTTGAGTAACATTGATTCCAAAGGTTCAGAACCCATCCAAAATGAAGCAATTTAGGTATATCTTGTTGTACAATACTTTATAAAATTATGTTTGAAGTGTTAACTAGAAGGCTAATGATAATAGATATGTTGGTGGATAACTATACCAATCTGTGTTTGTCCCTGATAGGATTATCACGGATAATATAATTGTAATTCATGAACTAGTTAAATGATATAATTAAAAAAGTATTTATCGTAGGTGTATCATAAAATGGACATGCAAAGGGCATATATTCCCTTGAATGGCCTTTCTTGGAACATGTCCTAATTCGTTGAGTTCTTCTGCTACCTTTGTAAATTGGATAATAACTTGTGTTCGTAGTGTGTCATATTTTATTATTATTAACGATCAGCTAGTGTATTATTCCAAGCCAAAAATGGGATGAGACTAGGAGACTCAATATTTCCTTTTTATTTGTACACCATATTTATTAAGGAGGAATCCAGATTTCAATTCATCCAGGTGTGACAAGCTTCAGATTATTCAGCTTGGGTTTGTTGATGACATGTTCATGTTCTGCAGAGAAGATACAATTTTAACACAACTTCTTTTTTATTGATTTACATGCTTTTTTGTGGTTTCAGGATATAGAGAAAATCTTGAGAAAAACTCAGTGTACTTTGGAGGGGTCAATAGAGATACACAAGAGGAAATACAACAGGTCTTAGATTTTACAAAAGGTGTTTTGCCTATTAGATATTTTTTGTGTGCCTATGAGCACCAAGAGATTATTGGTTATGCAGTTGTGGACAATATGTTGGGGAGAGTAATATTTTTCTTTTTTTGGGTCGAAATAAAAATATTTTATTCAACCAAGTAAGCATATATATAGCTAGCTCAAATGGACTATAGAGCTAGTTCTTACAAAAATAACCATATCAAGACCTATATAGCTAGATCAAATTGGAAACCTATCAAGTTGGATCAAACTATTTTTCCATTTACAAATGCTCTGCCCAACTAAATGTAATTGTAATACTATTTCTTTAACTTTATCAGAATATACCCTATTTTTCATTTGAAATCTCCTGGAGTTCCCTTCAGCCCAAATGTGATAGATGGTAGCAGCAAAGAAGAATCCCAGAATGAATGTCTTAACATCTTTGTGACTAATTTGTGTGGATAACTGTTTAACTTCATTATCCCATGTAGAAACTCTTCTATTTATTCCTATCCACCTTAACAAAGTCTGCCCCATTTGCTTGCTAAATGAGAACTCAAAGAACAGGTGGGAATGAGTTTCCTCATTATCTATCGAACATAGAACACACTCCATTGGCACCTGAATCCCCCACTTCCTTAATCTATGGTAGACAACCTATTTTGCATAGGATGAAATGATGCTTTGGAATAAGACCTTACACCATGATAAGTGTCTTCCATTTTAACTTCTGATATTTGGGCATATTTTATCCCAGACTACTAGAGATTTTCTTAAATACTCGTTTGAGCATGTCCAAAGAAAGTTCATGCACACATTTGTCACCATAGACATAATCTTTTTTGGAAGAAAAAAGACTTGAGCCCAATATATTTGGATCTCAAATAAAGCACTTTTAATAAGCTGTAATCTGTCTCCATAGGAAAGAAATCTGGATGTACAACACCTGATTCTTGTAATAATTTTGTCCACCGAAGATAAATATTGACTGACTGTGAGTTTTCTGGATGAGACGGGGACCCCTAAGTATTTAAATTGCATCAATCCCACAGAGAGGTTTATTTTTTATGCTAGTTGATTCTTGAATTCATCGAGCATACCAATAATGTACAGAGAGCTATGTCTAGGTTAGCTTTCAGACCTGATACAACAGAGAAATGATCAAAGCACTTCAACATTGCATTCATGGATATTTTATCAGCCTTGCAATACATAAGCATATCATCAGAAAAACAAATATTAACCAGGTTCATTTTTGCACACTTGGAGTGATAGTTGAAGTATGGGTTAAGACTTAGCTACTTCAAAGATTTATTGAGATACTCCATTACTAAATCAAAGAGATAAGGGGACATAGGATCTCCCTATCTCAGTCCTCTCTTAGCTTTAAATTTCGTAGTCAAACACCCATTAACCAGTAATGAATAGCTTACTATGGTCACACAGGTGATGATGAGCTTAACAAATCTAGTAGGGAACCATACTCCAATAAAAACAATTTTCTGGAAAGGCCATTCAACAGTATCATAAGCTTTTCTGATATCCACCTCGAGCATACATCTGGGAGATACATTCTTTTGAGTATAACCTTTGATCAACTCATGAGCTATGATAATATTGTCGAGGATATTTTTACCCTCAATGAAAACTGATTGAGATGCTCCAACCAGTTTATCCACCACAGTTTTAATTCTCACGGTCAACACTTTGGCTATCAACTTATATAATATTGTGCAATAGGTAATAGGTCTATAGTCCTTTATATAAGTAGGATTAAGTACCTTTGGCACTAGGGTGACTGCTGTGGAATTAATAGCCTTAAGTAGTTTACCATTCTGAAAGAACTAGAGTATAGATGTGATAATGTCCTCTCCAATTAATGGTCATAATTCTCTGAAGAATTCAATTGGAACCCATCTATTCGTGGTGCTTTTTCAGTTGGCATGTCCCTTAAAGCCTAGATGATTCATCCCTGCTAATAGGTTTTAGCAATTGTTGTTGAATCAAGGTAAAGCAAGGTCCATATCTGACTATATTCATATCAATACAAGGCAGTTCTTGTGCAGCTTCCCCCTGTAAGGTCTAAAAGAATTGAATGAATTCCTTCTGTATATACTCAGGGTCTGTAATTTTTAGATTTTTCTTATTAAAGATGTTAGACACTCTATTTTTGGCTTGTCTGGCCTTCAAGTGGGCATGGAAGAATTTAGAGTTTTCATCCCCACAGGCAATCCAAGTAGCTCTAGATTTTTGTCTCAGTACATTCTCTTGTATTGCTTTCCATTTCTGTAGTTCTATAATAGTTTCCTTTCTTTATTTATTAGCTGGGGATTGAACAGTTTGGCATTAAGACTATCTTGCATATCCTTCAGTTTCGCCTGTAGATTACTCAATCTGTTCTTCAGAGAGGAGAATTCTTTGGTCATGCCTCTGATTTGCATCTCAATCTCTTTATGTTTGCTCCATATTACAAACATAGTATGTTCTTCCTTGATGCCCCCTATTGTGTGTACCTTTTGTTTGAAATTATCTTGTTTCAAAATAACATGTAACAATCTAAAAGGTTTCTTAGTTATTTTGGTTGTCACTGTAGTATTAAGTACAATGGGAGAATGGTCTTAGCATTCAGGGTTCATATATATAGCTTCAATACTACCAAACTTGTGGAACCATTCTACATTTCGAAAGACCCAATCAATATGGCTGTATATTCTTTCAGCAACATTTCTTCTGTTGCACCAAGAGTAACTGCAACTTCTTATAGTAATTTGGCTTAAACCCAAATCATCGACACAATTCTGATAGTCTGTAATTTCATTGATATGGACAGAAGCCCATTAATTCTATCTTCCATACTTAGCAGAGTGTTGAAATCACCAAGTATAAGCCAAGCACTACTCAGGCTATGTATAGCTCTCAGTTGGTTTCACATTCCCTTCCTATCTGCTATCGTATGTTGTCCATAGATGAATGAAAGATTGCAGGCAAATGATGAGTTTTTATCTGAGACCCAACTTCGTATCATCTGGGAAGATGCCATTTCCACTACTACATCATCCTCTTGTACTCTCCACCCAATCCACATTCGACCACTAGGAGCATGTTCGTAATTGGAGCATAATTCCAAGTCAACACCACAACTCTTTTGCATCTTGTTAGCATTGTTATCCTTTACTCTAGTCTCAAGAATATTTATAATATCAACTTTATTCTTAAGCAAAAAATTCTTGAGTTCTTTTTGCTTAAAGGGCCTATTGAGCCCTCTAATATACGAGGAGTAGATGATCATGGGGGTAGATTTTTCTTGGGATGTAACCTTTGACTAACCTTAGCTCCCCTGGCTTCTCCCTAAATAGCTACAGTACCATCTTTTTCCTTATTTGGCATATGTGCAGACTTGCCCTCTTGTGTCCTCAATGATTCAAATTGATTCATAGCTTTCAGCACGTCATAGTTAACTTGAAAGTTTGGTTCAGTGTTATCCTTGTGGTGATCATCACCTTGATAGATAACAACTTGCTTCCCACCTGCTGCAACCTGAGTTTGGCTTGGAGGTTCATGCATATTCCTCACCTCATCCTAATTATAGTTCCTAGAGTACTGCTACTTAGTATCTACTACTTCTGTCTGTTTAGTGATCCATTCAGTTCTAGTATGCTTCTTCTTTTTGTTTCTCTTATTTGCGGGAGGTATCTTTTCAGCTTGATCGTCCTCTCTTTTGCATCGCCATGAGAAGTGATCAAACTTTTAACAACCCGACCGGTCGTTTCGAGCATTTGCACTTTGTTCGGTAGTTTGAGGGCATGAGTAGCTACGTATGATGGATTATGACTTATGTGAATCGTCGGTTTTGATTTTCTGGTTAATCGAAATTAATTTGAAAAAATGAATTTCATGATTTAAGCTTTAGGTTGGAAGAGTTGACTGAGTTTGATTTTTGTGAATTTGACCCCGGAACGAAATTTTGATGGTTCTGTTAGGTACGGATGGTGGTTTTAAACTCGGGTGTATGCCCGGATTTTCATTTGGATATTTCTAGAAGGATTTGTAACTTGCTGGTATATTCGGACGGGGTCTCGAGTGGCTCGGAGGAGTTTCAGACGAGGTTCGGTTCGTTTGGATCATTTTTGGATAGGCTGGTGTGGCTGAGCCTCTGGTGTGACCGCATCTGCGGAGATATGGGCGCAGGTGCGGAGCCGCAAAAACGGTAGTGGAATCGCAGAGGCGGGAGTGCTGCTGGGAGTAGGAGTCCGCAGAAGCAGAGGTTTCTACGCATCTGCGAAGGCACAGATGCGGTTAGTTTGGGCGCAGGAGCGAAGAGGAGCTCGCACCTGCGATGTCGCAAAAGCGGATATTGTTCCGCAAGTGCGAGGGGTCAGCTGGTTAGTTGTGATCGCAGAAGCATGATGTTGCCGCAGAGACGATTATTTTCTTCGCAGATGCGAATAGTGCTGGGCAAAAGCTATATTTTCGAGGGTTGGTCGTTTTATTCTCATTTTTGAGATTTTGAGCTCGGTTTTGGATGACTTTGAAGAGGAATTTCTCCACACTAATTGGGATAAGCATTCTTAACTCGGTTTTGTCTATATTTCATGAATCTATCTTCATTTTTGGCAATTGGTTGATGAATTTTAAAGAGAAAATTGGAGGTTTTGTCTAAAGTTTCATAGAATGAATTTTTGAGTTTTGAACATTGATTCGGAATTGGATTTGAGTGAAACTAGTATGGTTGGACTCGTAATTGAATGAGTTTTCGGATTTTGTGAGTTTTGTTAGGTTCCGAGGTGCGGGCCCGGGTTTAGTCTTTTGGCTCATTTTGGGCTTTTGATTAAAGATTCGACCTTTATAGATCAGGTTTGTTTCCTTTGGCATTGTTTTATGTATTTGAATTGCTTTTGGCTAATTTCGAGCCGTTCGGAGGCCGGTACGCACGGGATGGCCTTTTTGGAGCATCATTTGGCTTGCTCGGTATTGGATTTAGCTTGTTCAAGGTAAGTAATACTTCTAAACTTGGAGCTGAGGGTATGAACTCTGATTATACGTGTTATGTGATTTGTTTGGACATGATGCACATGCTAGGTGATGGACGCGTGGGCGTGCACCGTAGAAATTGAGACTCAGTTAATTCCGTAGAGTTGTATAGTCAATTAACTTGTATGTTTCCATGTATTTTTATGCGTTAGAGTAATTGAGCTGTGACTCATGTTAGAAATCATGTTTAGGCAAATACTGATATTATTGGGACCCACTGAGGTCATTTCTGCAGTCGAATTATATGTTTAAATTGTAATTTCGTACTCAATCATATACATTCATTTCATATTATATCTCAGTCTCTTTTGTTAATTATTGATACATTATATCATCATTTTGGGCTAGTTTCATGACATTGTGAGTCCGAGAGACTGGAGAGATTGATGATTGAGTGAGGCCGATGGCGTGATTGTGAGGTTATTGATACTATGGCACATCAGATATCCGTGCGGATCTAGATATTGATACTATGACATGCGAGTTGTCCATGCAGCACGTGAGTTGTCTGTGTGGATCCAGATATTGGTACTATGGCACGTGAGTTATCCGTGCGGATTCATGTCATGATTGGCTCATTATAGCGCTTGAGATGAAGGAGCCCCTCCGGAGTCTGCACACTCATAGTGAGCGCAGGTACCTATTGAGTGCGAGCGCGAGTGCCGAGTGATTGGGAGGACTGAATGATTGGGAGGACTGAGTGGATTGATACTCTTAGAGTATGCATATGGTTATTCATTATGGTATACTACATTCGACATGCATACTTGACATACAGGTATAGAGATGCATTTTTCCTCATGTTGTACGGTATCACATCATTCATGACTTCTCATACACATTGACATGTAGGCATAGAGATGTACGTTTCCTAATGCCATCTGTTAATGAAACATTTACCTGTTGAAAAGATTTGGAAAGAAAATCACGATTTTACAAACTTACTCATATTTTGGTGCTTTCGGTAAAAGATTTGTGTTTTCATTGTTATACTTGAAAAGCATGCCTATTTTTCGGAACTGTGAACGAGCTGAATATTATATCTCTAAGTTATTTCCTGTACCACTTTTATTATATTGTTATGAGTTGTTGTTGGCTATTGGTGTTGGACTCTGACCCTTGTCCCAGCTCGTCACTACTTTCAAATTAAGATTAGGTTTGTTACTTATTGAGTACATGGGGTCAGCTGTACTCATACTACACTTCTGCCCCTTGCGTGTAGATGTTGGATGTTGATGTACCTACGTACGGTGGGAGCTGGATCTGAAGATGTACCTGCGTTCTAGTCATAGCTGCCTCTTGATCTTGGTAGCTTTAGTATTTCAGATCTGTTCATGTATATTACATACAGATGGTGTATTTTATTTTAAATCAGATTTGTAAACTCTATATCTTAGAAGCTCATGATTTGTACTACCAATCCTTGGGAAATTCTTGTATAAAAGTGGTGTATTATCATTTCTTTTCTTAATAAATCTCATTAAATTGGATAGTTGTTAATTGGCTTACCTAGCGGGTTGGGTTAGGTGCCATCACGACGGCTTGGATTTTGGGTCGTGACAAGTTGGTATCAGAGCTCTAGGTTCATAGGTTCTATAAGTCATGAGCAAGTGTCTAGTAGAGTCTTTCGGATCGATATGATGACGTCCATACCTATCTTCGAGAGGCTACAGGGCATTTAGGATAATTTTCCATCTTTCTTTCCTTATCGTGCAGAATTGATTCAGGTTAAGACATAACTCTTTGAATTTCCTCCACGCATTCGTATGCGCATGTGAGCGCTCAGTATCAGCTACGCATCGACGGCTTGTGATTCCATGGATGATGTGTGAGATATGATTTTTGTATGCTGATGATGGGCCGGTCTGGAGGACTTAAGGCTGGGTTTTGACCGTAGCTTGAGCACATGGATTTCGTCTGTGTGAACACGTGCTTTTGGGACTTACATGTCCGGTAGCGTCCCTATGAATGAAATTTGGGACTCGATGAGTGGTTGGATGGCTATATGATGAGTATGATGCGACTGTGGGATGTGTTCAGATGGATGGAATGTAACGACAAGAGTTTGCTTGAGATGTAAAAAGGACTATCAAATGCTTGATTTCTGTCTTGATGTGACGTATAGTCTTGAGTTATGAGTGTATTGAAGAATCTTTCATGTTGCTTAATTGTGGAACGAATTTGATTCTCATGTCTTATTGATGAGTTCCGACTCAGGAAGGTTGAGTGATTGCATAGTAGTTGTGGCTTTGAAAGGGTATAAAGAGATGTGAGTTTGAGGCTAAGCAGGTGGGTTATAACCTGCGAGGTAATCTAAGTATGTGTGATTTTATGATGTTGTGTGGAGGCTTTCTTTTCTACCAGAGGGTTATATTTGTGCTATTTGAGTTTGGATCAGTTGTAATAGTTGACCTGACTATCATGAGGATGAATGTGAGAATTGCAGATGATTTGAAGTATTAGATAGTTTGTGTTACATGAGCTTATGAAGGATTTAGTTGAATCTCCCTGCGGTATTATAGTAGTAATAGAGTATGGGTATTGCGAGTTATCGAGTATTTTGATCTATGGCTTTGAGCCAAGTAGGGGAGTCTACTATCGACGATTTGATTGCGTGGTTATGTGTGGTACAGGTTTCGGTTTGAGGCCTACTGGTGAATCAGATATGACTTGCAGAGTCTGGTTTTGAGGATGACTTTAGCAAGGAAATTTATGGATTTAGGTTATATTACACTTTATGGGTATATGAAAATCATAGAATGATTTGAGTTGTTATTCGTGGCGGATGTAGTGCGCATGGTGTAGAAATTTGCTCGATTGTGCTAAGGCGGGGCCACTTCTTTGGGTGTTGTTGTGCTAATGGGACAGAGGTCGTTCGGCCCGTTTGGTTAGTGCAGTTGAGATTTGAGCAGGGTGGATGACTTTCGAGAAAGTTCTAATGGATTCAAGATTTCCATGTAGCAATTGAGAATTTTGCGGATTTGTATATGGCTAAAATCTGAGATTTGCATTGGATGGTATCGATACTCGCAGTATTTCTATATCATTATGGATTTTATATTTCGGTATCAGAAAGGTGGAGAAAACGGCTTCAGATTCACAGAAGGTCTCTTCAGAGTGGGTATCTCGATTGCAGTACATTTGGGGTGCTTAAAAGGGAATACAACAACTTATGGACCTTAGGGCGGTGTGATTTTATGCTAGGATCTCTTGTGGTGAGCTTTGGGTGAGGATCGTGGTATTCTAACAAGGAGAAGTGTCAGCTTGAGGGCAATTCAGAAGGAACTCGGAGAAATGGGATAACTTGGTAGTAGCTTGGATCAACACGGTAATGGATATGATCGGTTCTTTGGGTACTTATGATGTGGTGAGCCTCTACAGGTGTTTCGTGGCAATGCTCTTGGGTTTTGCCGACCTGCATGGCTTGGTTAAGTTAGAGGGATTCGGTTTTGATAGCTGGGTTATGTGCAAATGGATTTCAAAGTGTTCTCAATGGTTTCTACCACGGTTCGAGGTGTATATTTCCTGTTGGCCTGAGGAGCATGTTGTGTGTAGTGATTTTTTCCTGGATGAGATCAAATAGAAGGTTCCTGGCTAATTGAGTATGTAGTTTTCTTGTGACTCAGAGTTGATTATGAGATTCTCGTACTTTTCATATTCATGAAAGATGTGGTATGTTGTGCGGGATTAAGATTTGCGTGTGTAAGGTCACGGTTTAGTTTTGAAAGGAAGGGCATGAATTCTTAGACAACATGGGCGGTTTCAGATGACTAGATGAATGATATTACTACTTGGTATTGCCTGAGGAGAGCGTACATTTTAGAAGGTGCACTGAGTGTTGACTTACGAATGCTTCATTGGTATTGTGGTACTCGATGGATGATCGACTGCTAATATTCAGATTTTTGCTATGTGGCACAGAAGAATTTTAGAAGTATTTCTCGTGGAATGATCGTGTATGAGAGAGGTTTTAGACATTCGAGCGATGGATTTGCGATCAGATATGGTGATTCATGTGTTCTATGGACTTGGAGACCAGGAATTTTCAGAGACAGATTATTTTGTGGTTGTGGAATATGAAGATGGGGCCGAAGCTAGCCAGATGATAGTATGTGTTATGGTTTAGTCATTGTGGACTTTCAGAGGGTTATGTATCTATTTGTGGGTGACCAGAGTGGATTTGGAAAGAAAATCACGATTTTACAACCTTAGTCATATTTTGGTGCTTTCGGTAAAAGATTTGGGTTTTCACTGTTACGCTTGAAAAGCATGTCTATTTTTAGGAACTGTGAACGAGCTGAATATTATATCTCTAAGTTATTTCCTGTACCACTTTTATTATATTGTTATGAGTTGTTGTTGGCTGTTGGTGTTGGACTCTGACCCTTGTCCCAGCTCGTCACTACTTTCAACCTAAGATTAGGTTTGTTACTTATTGAGTACATGGGGTCGGTTGTACTCATACTATACTTCTGCATCTTACATACAGATGTTGGATGTTGATGTAGTTGCGTACGACGAGAGCTGGATCTGAAGATATACCTGCGTTCCAGTCATAGCTGCCTCTTGATCTTGGTAGCTTTAATATTTCAGATTTGTTCATGTATATTTCAGACATATGGTGTATTTTATTTTAAATCAGCTTTGTAAACTAGTATCTTAGAAGCTCATGATTTGTACTACCGATCCTTGAAAAATTCTTGTATAAAAGTGGTGTATTATCATTTCTCTTCTTAAAAATCTCATTAAATTGGATAGTTGTTAATTGGCTTACCTGACGGGTTGTGTTAGGTGCCATCACGACGGCTTGGATTTTGGGTCGTGACAAAACTGATGGCAATCCAAGCAAAATTTTTGCTTCCATTCATAGTCAATGCTCTACTCCCAAATGCTACCATATGGTCGTTCAATTAGCAGCACATCAGGCAGTACTTGGATATATCCAGCTCCACAAAAATTCTTGCATATGATACTCTTTCACTCTGGGCAGTCAATTTGTTTGTGCAAATTGGTTTGCCTAAGAAGCTACCAATCTTTCCTAGGTTTTCTTCTGTGCAGTAACGCAAAGGTAGACTAGGGAGTATTACCCAAAGGGGGATAACACACATTGGTTCATTCTGAATTTGGAATTTTGGCTCCTAGTCCTTCAAAGTCATAGGTCGATTATTGAATGCGTATGACCCATTCTGCAGAATCGTGGCCTTATCCTTCATTGTATCGAACCTAAATATGATATATCTATCATCGTGCATAAACACCTTCGGAGTAGATACTGATTTCCAAACCTCGTATACGAACTTCAACATTTCTTTAAAAGAAGGGTTACCACCCAATACATATCCAATAAGGGGAGATTCCCATTTATGACATTTTTGTTTAAGTTCCATAAGATTTAATTTGACTATCTTAGGTCCATATTCTACCACAGGGGGGAAGAATTTCAGTTGCATACTTATTATTCCGATCTGTTTCCTTTGACTATACTTGCCATAGTTGGGGATGCCCTAATAATACCAATAGAGAAATTCCAGCTTTCTATCCGCTGCATATGTGTCTACTTCCTTCTCTGTAACTGGTATAACTTTCTCTTGCTCTATCGGTGTAGCTTTCTAGATTTTCGGCAGCGGTCGTACTAGGAGTCCATTGAGCTAATTGAAGTTGGTTAAGTTTCTTAGGAATCCTCGATGCTGGCTTAACTATTCGATTACTGACCGGAGTGAGAATAAACATCGACGGTAGGACTGTCTGTCGATTATTACGCGACATGACATTCGGTGTACGTTAGCAAGACCTAGCGTATCGTGCACTGAGAGAAAAAACAACCACGTCTAGGAAATTTTATACATGAATAGAGTAATATCCTAGGTTGCTAGATACATATTCTATTTTGGGAAGGAATCAATGAATAAAATATATGGAAAAGGGCTAAAACTACTCTTGTACTATGTTAAATAGAATAATTATACCCCTCATTCTAAGTTGGTAGCATAAATGTCTCTGCTATAACCATTTGGGCACATTTTTGCCCTTTTCCAGTAACACACCCAATTTTTAGATTTTTAAATTTCATCTTTTCTAAATCCTAATCTAAACTATCATATGTCCCATTTATCCCCCTCTTCTTTTAACAAGACCCCTCTCTTATGTTTATATCCCACCAACTCCCTTTTTAAATTTTATGTTCTCTTTTTTCTTCATCTCTTTTCAATCTCCATTGGTAAACCTCACCAGAACTCCGCAAAGAACCCATTAAAAATTTTCCCTGCCAAAATTCCTCGATATTCTTCACCAGAGAAAAGAAAAAAATAAAAAGTAAAATCAGCAAATCCTTCACAGGATGGGTCNTATCAACATAGAGTCATGTTGGATGAAGAGAATCCTTACTCCAATGGATGTACAAACCATCCTAGCATGACCATTTCACCACATCGAGAATACTTTGGCTATTCTAACAAATATTATGTTGCCAACCGCATGGATCATGGAAACATAAGTGCAATCTCAAATGCGGAGAATCTAATACAAAAAAAGACTATTTCATAAAATAAACTCCACTAAAGATACAACTATAGCAACTGATATTGACATACCATTCAATGAGTATGGTAAAACTGGCTCATCTTTAGAGTCTGGTTAGTTTAGTAAGAAAGAAGACCAACTAAAAGCCACTAAAGAACTATTTTTGTCTGGCATTATAAAGAAGAGCTTTAAAGAATTTAGCCGATCTGATCGTTCTACTGAGCGAAAAAGCCAATACTACAAGTTAACTGGTATTTTAAACCAGAACAATCAATTATAAAGGCCAATTAAAAATGAAAAATCTAATACTATAATGGAATGTTGTTTTATGGAAAATAATAATTTTCAGGAGAAGAAGAAAGGGGGGGGAGGAGAGAAGAAAGAGAATAAAAAATAATAAGTAAAAAAATGGGAAGGATGGGGTATAAAAATTGGGGTGGAAGAGTGGTGGGATCTTGAAAAAAAAGGGCTATATATTAATTCCGCGTGTCATTTAAAATGAGGTAAAATTATATTTAAAATTTTAAAAAGGGCATGTTAATGGAAAAGGGCAAAAATATGCCTAAATTGTCACGACTGGGGTATTTTTGCTACCAACTTTTGACGGAGGGTCTATTTTGTATAGTGGCCCTTTTCCATAAAGAATATATTGTTCTCCATCCAAACTTTCTGGTCTTAGATTGTACTATTAAAGAAAGTCATTCACCTAAGTGAGACTACATGTAGGACTTTATTATGGACTTAGGGAGCTGAATTGTCAAAAAAATCACTATTAGCCAGGGACATAATGTATTGGCCAAGAACTGCAAGTGCCTACAACATTTTGAATATAGAGATATTCTCAATATGGAGATATGGAACGAAGCATCTATATGCAAGTTGCTGTGAAATTTATATAGTGAGAAAGACAAATTTTGGGTTCAATATGTTCATATTTAAAGGTAAAATAAGACAGATATGACAAAAGGAACCAAAACAAGCCTCTTAGATGCTACTGAAGATTATTAACGCTAGACAATACATTGAAGCTGCTATAATGGACATAACTAAACTACATCAAATGAAGGTGTTTTTAATCATAAAGATAAACCGGTTGTTATAATTATGCTCCTCCAAAGTGGTTGTTCAGCATGAACCTTGCAACTTGGAGCAGATTGGGCACAAAAGATAAAATTGGCTAAATAGGGTATTGTTTGTGAGGAGCAGAATGAGTCCAATGTACATCGTTTTCTTGCTTGTAGTTTTTCTACTCAATTGTAGCAGATGTTACTTCAATGACAAAGTATTACCATACCTATTTTGATATGGGAAGAGGAATTAAATTGATATGGTACTGTGATAAAAGGTAAATCTGATATAGCTGAAATTTATAG